>CM038216.1:119737731-119896993 GCA_021442155.1 Cymbidium sinense
ACACCCAAATCGAGACAAAGCGCTTGCACCCAACATAATTATGAAAAATAGACAACAAGATCCAGCCACTATAAACTCATTTACTTGGGATAAGCAGCACCAAATAGAGGAAAGCCATACCATAGAGAGGCCAAGAGGGCATCTAGAAATTATCATCAAAACCATCACCAAGGCAGCCAAAAGAATAACAAATCCACCAACAACAAAGAGAGAAAATATCAGAAACAAGGAGAGCCAAATAAACCAGAGGGAGTCAATACCAACAGCCAACATAAATCCTGAAACACCACGCCACAACACAAGCATCCTAGGCAAGATAGTAGCCACAAAAAACCCCTCAAGCAGCCAACCTTGAACAATAAGTCCTAAAATGAGACAAAAAAAAACACATGAGCTCATATCCTCCATCAACAAAACAACCAATAAAACCACCCAGGCCAGCAGCCAACAGGAAGAGCAACAAGAGAAATCAGAGCAGTAGAAAAATTAACACCCAAACCGAGACAAAGCGTAACCCAACATAATTACAGGAAAAATAGTAGATAGCAGGTAGCATCCAGCCACCATAAGGCAAAAATTGAGACAAAGAAGTTAGTTAGAGTCCACTAATGCTTGCTCAACAAGTGCTTCAATTCCACATACTCCAATAAAACATATAATCAACCAACCATCAATATGAATTAAGAAAGCAACAATTAAAGGAAAAATAATAGACAAGTGCAAAACCACCATAAGGCAAAAACCGAGACAAAGAAGTTAGTTAGAGTCCACTAATGCTTGCTCAACAAGTGCTTCAATTCCACCTACTCCAACAAAACATATAATCAGCCAACCATCAATATGAATTAAGAAAGCAACATAATTAAAGGAAAAATAGTAGACGACATGTAGCATCCAGCCACCATAAGGCAAAAACTGAGACAAAGAAGTTAGTTAGAGTCCACTAATGCTTGCTCAATAAGTGCTTCAATTCCACCTACTCCAACAAAACATATAATCAGCCAACCATAAGGCATAAACTGAGACAAAGAAGACAACTAGAGGGCATTGATTCAAGCTCAGAAAATGTTCAAAAGTAGCTAGACACATCCAAGAGATGAGCAACTATGTTAAAGCAACTACCAACATCCAAGGAATATATGAGCAACTACTGTAAAGTATCGACTTAACTACCAGCACACATCCAATAGATGAGCAACTATAATAAAATAACTACCAACATCTAAGGAATGTATGAGCAACTTTATAAATTTTTGATTTCAAAATCATTAGCATCATAGCTATCATCATCAATTTCCCTCTAATATTTCCAAAAATTATCACTTTTGTGTAGATTAATATTTAATGCAATCATAACATTTTAAAATGTCTACTAAACAAAGAATTGCTAGTACAAAAATTATAAAGAGTTTAAATGTCAAATATAAACCACATAAAGTCTATTTAAAAAATATGTAAAGTCAGCTCTTCATATTCATCCACTTTTCCTTTATGCAATTTGTAGAGGACCTAGGGGTATCTCAATCTCTTCATCTTCATCCTCTTCCTAATAAATATTCAATATAGTATAATATTAATATCATTAAAAAAAAGTATACTAAAAAAAAATATAATTGCAAGGTAAATAAATACCTTAATTCTCCCTTTCAAGCCGTAATGAGAACGAATCCAATTAGACCCACATATGAGAGCTTGAGCTTCAACTCCAAGCTTTGATATAAGTATCAACAACTCTCTCTCCTGCTAAAGGTCAATCGAGCAACAGTACTAATTGGAATAGATAAAATATCAACATTTTGAGAGTATGCGATATTTAAGATGCATGTTTTTCCACCAAGCAATCACATCAAAACTACGACCTTCTGGAATTATCTCTAACCCATCTTCAAGGTAGTTATCCAGATCTGACTTGGTGGGCCTTCTACTTGATTTTTCTGATAGATAAGCAGTAAAATCATGCCAACCACTATATTTTCGTGCAAGAGTATCTGGTTTCACGCCTTATACTTTCACCTCTAAATGTCCCACTACTTGTAGTATCAGTTTCTGCTTCAAGGTATTCAACATATTCTTCATATAATTCATATAGTAAAGTATGAACATATGCAATATTATGATTGCTTTCATCTCCTTCATAGATCATAGCAAACTCAATGACAACAAATTTCATTCAGGTCCATAATTGCACCAAATGCCATCGAGGTTGCCCCAATATTTTTCAAATTTTTCTTTCATTTTGCAGTCATGTGCTTGATGAAGTCATCGAAGACAAGGCACCATCATTCATTACTTTTTATAGTGCAAATTTGTGAGAGAAACAAATTAGATGTTGGGTATTCGTCGAAATGATATTAGTTGCCTCATTAAAAAAACCAAGAATATCACAAACTTTTTTTATTTTATTCCATTCATCTTCTGTAGGGCAATTACAATATGTAATCTCCCTCTCACTGTATGAAAAGAAAGCTTCTTTTAGTTGAAGTGCAACTACTAGCATATTGTATGTAGAATTCTAATGTGTTGGGCAATCCATGATAAGCTTTCTTGTTATAGTGCTTGGAACAACGAACAAATTTCATTAGTCTACCTTGATAAAATTAACGTTTCAAATTTTCTCAACAACAAATTCTATACATTTGACCCCATCTTTCACCATTAAATTCAAAATATGTGCACAAACATGGAATAGTCTTCCCCAAAGAATAATTTTTCCTTTTCGTAAACCATCTTTTAATAACTTGATAGCTTTATCATTATTTGATGCATTATCAACTGATATGGTAAATATTTTATTTTCAAGACCCCACTCAGTTAGGGCCTTATAAAATGTGTCAACAATTTCGAGTATGTGGAGGGTAAATGTAAAAAACTAAGAACTCTTTTGCAATTTCAGTTTGTGTCTACATAATGTGCAGAGAGCCATATAAGATATTCGTTGATTCTTTGATTTCCAAATGTCGAGTAAAACTCACTCTATTTATACTACTCAATGCTTTAATTTTCTTTTTCCTTTTCATATACTAGCATCACATCTCCACGAGCAGTTGTTCTAGAGAATTTAGAGATGACATGGACTTCAAAACAAGATTAAATCCAAAGTCTTCCACAATTGAGAAGGGTTTTTCATTAATCAGAATATAATGAGTAACCATCTCTCTAACTTTTATTTGATCAAACTTAAAAGTTGTCGAAGTTAATCCCTCCTTATTTATTTCTAATGAACTGTCAAAATCTTTTGGGTAAATTGTTTTGTACGCATTCTAGCTACACATCGATCTAAATGCCTTCTAAATTGTGTAGTTGCACTAGTATTACCTATAGCCAGCCTTTTCTTGCAATGAATACATTCACCTTTTTTCTGGCCATCTGGAAGAACAACTTCTTTAAACTCCTCCTGCACGTGATGTTTTCTTTTTTTTCTTAATTCAATTGGATTTTCAAGATCACTATATCATCACCCTTGTCAACCAAATCATTAATAACTTCATTCTCCCCTCAAATTTATTAACATCTACATTCGTTCCTCTCAATATCAATTTGGACACCCACAACCGGATTATCATCGCTTAAATCACTAACACATCCTCTCCAAGTGGTGGTGTTGCCATTTTTAAATCTAAAACAAAAAAATGATAAATTACAACATAATGAATGAAGAAGATAAATGATTTATAAAATATTAAAAAACTCAAAATACCAAATTGCTCACTATATATGCACTTTGTAATAATAAAAAACTCAATACTGTCTTCTATCCAATAATTATGTAATTCACTGCAAAATAGAAACCAATTACCAACATAGAAAATCATTTCATATTACATAGCGATTTATAAAGCATAATGAATTAACAAAAGAATAATGAATCGCTCCATTATATAACATGTTTTATAAAAAAGGCACCAAGTATGTCATAATGAATTTTAGGATCAAGTCCACAAAATCCTACCTAAAATAGTTGGAAGAACCAGATAATGATCATAAATGATAAAACTACATGATAAATACTTACTACAAATGAAAGTTCACACATATATACCATCATCCAACAACTCACCAACAAGAATTGAACCATAAACCATCAAAATAACCATAAACAGAGGTTAAGTGCACATTGAACCTTACGAACCTAAATAAAATTGATTTGTTGTTGAACAACAAGAACAACCTACAAGTTACATAACAAATCCAAATAATTAACACAAGTTACACAACCGAATATAGCCATTACTCACTAAACCCTAATCTAAAAGAACATCACAAGTTGATTCACAAAAACATCAAAACCAAAGAACATATGATTTTAGGTGATCAAGTCCATCACAAATCCTACCTAAAATAGTTGGAAGAACCAGATAATGACCATAAATGATAAAACTACTTAATAACTATTTCTTGCCACTAATATTTTGACCAACTCAAGAACAAGATGAAGTATGATGTTAAGCACAAATAAAACTTGAGTAACCTACATACAATTAAATAAACCTTATGTAGCATTACGCCAAAGGAGTATTCACCAATCCTCCATGTCTTTTCTAAGCAATCTCTTTGTAAGAAGGAAGATGAAGAATGATGACAAATTAGCACTTGAATCATAAATCCCTCCAAGAAAATGATGAAGCATAATTTGGCCAAGAGAGGAGAATAGATTAGTAATCCTTTCCAATAAAACACAACTCTAATATATAGAAAAAGGATGATAAACAAGTGCGGATAATTAAAACACAACTCTAATTAGTAGAACCCTATCCACAAATCTGAAAGCTCACACACATTTACCATCATCCGAAAAACAATTGAACCATAAACTATCAGAAAAATCATAAACAATAAAGGATAAGCTGCAGTGCTGCACATTGAACTGAAGTTACTGAACCCTAAATAAGTGCGGATAATCAACACAAGTTACACAACCGAAGTTACCGAACATAGCCGTTACTCATTAAACACATAATCCAAAAGAACATCACAAGTTGATTCACAACCGAACATCAAAACCAAAGAACAACAAAACCTAATTTGAATGGCTTCACATGCCTAATCTAAGCATCATCAAATCGAAATACCGATGTGAGCATAAAGAAAATGAACCGCCAACCAAGATCAAGTCGATCTTGCTATCAGTGAGAAAAAATTTGAGCCAGGAAGATGAGGGAACTCAAACCGAGAACCTGAGAAGTGAGGCTGAGCGTAGAGAGAAAGGAGAGAGTCGAGACTCGAGAGGCCTAGTGGCGGCGATTGATGAGCGAGACGAGAGGCGGCACTCGAGAAGCTGAAATTAGGGCGAGTCGGGCACTCGACTCAGAGAGTGGCGATCATATAAGTTAGGGTAGAATCTGGAATGCTAAACAAATCGACGCTCTATGGTTAATATTCTCATATCCCAGGCTCAAAACAAATGAATCGAAGCTAACTCAGCTCGAGCTCATTTAATATATCAGCTTTGAGCTCGAAATCACTAAATGACCAAGAAATGAGCAATTTCAAGAGCTCGACCTCGTGAGGCTTAAAGTCATGAAGAAATTCCCAAATTATCTCATGAAGTTGTAGTCCACAAGCTAACAATAAACCATAATGTTATCCCTATTAAACAAGCTCTTAGATGCATGCGATTAAAAATTGAACAACAGGTCATTTCTGAAGTCAAGGAACTAATCGATGTTGGTTTTATTAGGGAAGAAAAATATCCTACCTAGTTAGCTAATATCATCCAAATTAAGAAGAAGAATGACTAAATTCACATTTGTATCAATTTTAAGGTCTTAAATAAGGCATGTCCTAAGGTTGAGTTTCCTCTTCCTATATCAGAGTTAATGGTGGGCATTGCCTCATCTCATGTAGTCTTCTCTCATGATATGGGTCATGGCTATAACTAAATCAAGATCAAGATGAAAGAAATGCTTTCAATCCCGATCAAAATCTTCTATTATAGGGTCATGCCTTCGGCCTTAAAATGGTGCTACATACCAATGAGTCATGACTGATCTTCAATGAGCTCATCCATCATCGCTTCTATATCATGATCTAGTAGTTAAGAGTTTAGAAAAGGAAGACCACCTCTTTGACTTGAGAGTAGTTTTTGAACGGTTAAGATAATATAACCTTAAAATGAATCCCCTGAAGTGTATATTCAGAGTCACTTCAGGAAAATTTCTTAGGTTTGTTGTTCGACACCGGGGAATAGAAATATATCCTGAAAAGATTAAAGATATCTTAGAAATGCCACCTCTTAAGAGTTTAACTCAACTTAGATTCTTTCAAGGATGGTTGGCGTATCTAAGACACTTTATCTCAAACCTATCAGAAAGATGCAAACCATTCTCAACACTTGTCAAAAAGGATGCCAAGTTCAAGTGGGATGATAAGTGCCAGCATGCTTTCGAAGACATCAAAGAGTACTTGGTGAAGCCGGTTTTAGCTTTTATCTGGGCCATTGATCCTTTACACTGCTACATTAGATGACTCTCTTGGCACTCTGTTGGCCCAAGCCAATGATGAGAGAAAGGAAAGCGCTCTCTATTATCTCAGCCATCGTCTGATCCCTGCTGAAGCAAACTATCCACTTATTGAGAAACATTATCTAGCTTTGATCTTTGCATCTCAAAAGCTACAACATTACATGCTTTCTCATAAGGTAAACTTTATCTCTAGAACTAATCCACTGCAGTATCTCATGACACGTCCAATACTTTTTGGATGTTTGCCTCATTGATCCATGATACTCTCACAGTTTGATATCACATTTATACCCCTCAGTGTGGTAAAAGTTTAGGCACTAGTGGATTTCTTAGCAGCACACTCACTCCCTACTGATTCTCCGCTTAGTGATGATCTCCCCGATGAACAAATCATGAACTTAGAGGAGGCTGACAACCGCCAATGGGAGATGTATTTTGATGGTGCTGCTTCTTTTCTTAAATGTGAAGCATCACGATCTATTCTCCCAAGAAAGGCAGGGGTAGGAATAGCTTTTCTAACTCTAAACTGCGATGTGATGAAATTCTCATACTATCTTTCCAACCCCTGCACCAACAACGAAGCTGTGTATGAGGCTTTGATTACTGGTTTGGAGTTAGCCATCACTATCATTGTCAAGAGCATCAACATCTTTGGGGATTCTCAGTTGGTCATCAACCAAATTGCCGGGTCCTATCGGGTCCTCAAGCCCAAGCTTCGTCATTACGACGAGTATACCATGAAGTTATTGGCCCAGATTCTCAAAGTTACCATCTTCAAGGTTCCCCTAGCAGAGAACATAGTAGAGATTCCTTGGCCAAACTTGCCAAAGAGTTGGTATGTCTGGAAGATAAGTACATTTCAATAAGGGTCCAAAATAGACAAGTTCTATCCCTTATCGATCTAGAACTCATCAAGAGACTTTCTCTTGAAGGGGAGGTTTCCATTGCCAAAATGGACAAAAAGCTGGATTGGAGGAAACCATTCATAGATTACTTGAACACCGATAAACTCCCTCGAGAGAAATCACAAGCCCATCAAGTGAAATAGAGTGCTCTTTCCTATGCACTTGTTGATGGCACCCTGTACCGTTGGTCCTTTGACCAAATATGGTTACATTATTTAGACAAACATGAAGCCCATGGCATTGTATGGTATTCGTCTATGTGAGCGATCTTCCAAAGATGAAGTCAAAGATCAAAAGACTTGGATATTATTGGCCTTCTATGATCACAAATTGCATGGATGTAGCTAAGAGATGCCATAAGTGTCAGGTACACGGTGTGGTCCTCCACCAACCACCCAACATTCTACATTTGGCTTCATGACCATTTGAGTGTTGGGGTACCGATATTGTAGGTCCGATCGATCCTCTTTATTCCAAGGGGCATCAATTCATCCTAGCTGCAACTGACTACTTTTCTAAGTGGGTGAAAGCCATCCCACTCAGAGAGGTCACAACTCAGCATGTGCTTCATTTTTTTAGGAACCATATCGTATATAGGTTCAGGGTGCCTCAACGAATTATATCTAATAATGGTACTGCATTCAAAAGCATAAAGATCAATAGCTTTGCCAGAAGACACAGTATATATTGGAGATACTCTACCATCTACTACCCCATAGCTAATGGCTTAGCAGAAGCATTTAATAAAACTCTCATCAAGATATTGAAGAAGACTCTTGATGACAACAAACGATAGTGGAATGAGTAGTTGGTTGAAACCTTGTGGGCCTACCACACCACATACTGAGCTCCAACTCAGTCTACCCCATTTTCCTTAGTGTATGGGTCTAAAGCCATTCTTCCTTTAGAAGTTCAACTCCCATCACTAAGGATATCTTTGGATAACAAGATCACTACATAGCAGAATGCAAAGTTGTGGTTAGAAGAGCTCAAATGTTTAGAGAAAAGTCTCCTACGGGCGTGCTAGAATCTCGAGTTGTACAAGGCTAAAATGATTTGAGCTCACAACAAGTTGGTCCACCCTAGGTCTTTCTAAGTAGGACTTGTGTTAGTCCTAAGGAAACCAATTGTTGCCCATCGAAAGATGGGAGGAAAGTTTGAACCCACTTGGGAAGTCCCCTATGTCATAAAGAAGACCTACCAATGAGGATTTTATCAACTTGTTGATTATAAAGGATAACACCCGATGCTTCCAATTAAAGGGCTCTATCTAAAGAAATATTACCCATGAAATTAAACTTGTTTGAAAATAATTCATTAATAAAAAGAACAAAATTTGATTCTATTCATCAAATCTTCTCTTCTTCAAAGTGTTGTTTGCTTGTCTTGCGAATCCACCGTGACGTATTTATGATAGGTATAAGAGTCTCTCAGTGACATCTTATCCCTCTTTTGCAACACAAACACAATCTCCCGATGCTTTTAGAATAGGTATAAGAGGACCCGAGAGGCATCCTATTTTGATTAGTACAACTAAGTTAGGTGTGAGACAACCCAAGCGGTATCCTTTCTTAGTGGGAATTCTTGTTGTCATCCGTGGCATCATTTCATAATTTCCCAACATGTTTTAAAGTAGGTGTAAGAATCCCTCAGAGGCATCCTATTCATTTTAGCACATGCACAATAACAAACACAAATCTTTTATCTTGAGCTATTTTAATGTAGGAGCAAGCCCCCTGTGGCACTCACTCATTAGCTTCTCTAGGTCGGGTCTACATACTACCTCACTAGCATGTCACCCAGTGGTCATTTGTTGGAGGATGTGAGTCCCCACACTTTCTTCCTAACTGGACCATTGTAAACCAATGAGCGCCTTATTAGTACGGTAGTTTTCACTACCTCGCCAGTAAGCTACCTCATGTTGACTTTGTTTAAGAAGATGTGAGTCCCCATACTTTCTTCTTGAACTAGCCATCATGCTCTAACTAGGTTGAGTATATTTGAGGTTTAAGATAAGTTCCCCCAGAGGCTCCTTTCCTCTCGACTACTTTTGAGTTGATCTAAGTCCCCAGGCATTCACTCGAGGTCCCTAGGCCGATAGCACATGGAAGACAGACTATCTCAACAATCTATAAGAGGATGTGAGTCCTGAGCTTTCTTCTAGGCGATTGTTGCAAACCAATAGAACCTTAGGTTGGTTGATGTTATAGGCCGACATGACTCACCCGAGTACACCACTCTTGGCATATATGAGTCTCCGCGCTCTCCTTGAGTTGGACACCAAATACCTATTGAATATATGGCTAGCCATGTCATTTTCTCCAGGGTGTTGGATTAAGCCCTTACCGGCCCCATCCCTTGTGGGCACTCTATTTGGATCAAGTCCTTTACGACCCCATTTAGACACTACCTTGGTTACTTCTAGATTGGACAGTTCCCCTTTCCTAGTAGCCACCCATGTGGTTGGAGAATTTACTCAGTGGATGCACATATTCTCCCTTGGTTTAGTAAATCTGAGATAGGTCAAAGCTGATTTAAGCTTCTTCTCAGTTTGATCCCTCACAAACTAACAAGGTCCATGATAAGAAAATAATTAAAATAAATAAACAAAATTAATTCACTTACGGATTAGGAATTTAAGCCCCCAAAGGGCCCCTTCTCCCAAGCAGGCATCCTACCTTTAGGGTAGTGTCAGCAGAACTCCCAATAGAAATTGCCTGACTACTTGAGTGGAGATAAATCCCTGGGTTGATACTCACTCCGTAGTGGCCCTTAGGTTGGGTTCAATCTATTTTTCCACAAGCAGGTTACCCGGTCATTCCGCTTTGAAAGATATAAGACCATGATGCATTCTTTCTAGCATGATTGTTGCAAACCGATGGGCAACCCTAGGTCGAGTTCGATTTGTTGCCCAAAGCAATCGATCATCCTAGTGGCCTTTTCTAGTGGAAGATGTGAGTCCCTAAGCTTTCTTTCCTTCAATTGATCATTGCAAATTGAAAGACACTCCTTTGGTCGGATAGTTCTCCCTTACCTGGAAGCTACTCCTTTGGTTCAAATAAATGAGATAGGTTTAGGCTTCTATAAGCTTTCTCAATGTGATTCATTGCAAATCAATGGAATCCATCAAAACAAACAAATTAAAAATAAAATAATCTTTTGATTTGAGTGATCTAAGTCCCCAGTGGCATTCATTTATAGTCACCATAGGTCAAGTTTGATTCATTATCTAAAGCAACTAATCACCCCAGTGATTTCTTGTTTCTAGAAGATATGAGTCTGTGCTTTCTTCTTAAAACTTGACCATTGTATACCAAAAGGCATTTCCCCTTGGTTGGATAGTCCTACATTGTGGTTAGTAGACTATTCCCTTTGAATTGATAAATTTGCGTTAGGTCTAAACTTCCATGGCCCCTACTCAGTGCAGTTCATTGCAAACCTATGAGATCCATCATAATCAAAATAAATAAAAAAAATCTAAAAAATGAAATCAAACTTTAACTATCTTTGAGTTAATCTAAGTCCCCCAGTGGCATTCACTCAATTGTCAGTCTTAGGTTGGGTTCAATTTGTTGCCAATAGATTACCCGATGCTTCTTGGAGGATGTAAGCCTACTATGCTTTCTTTCTAGTACAGCTGTTGCATACTTAAAGGCATCCCTTTGGCTAGTTAGCCCTATTGTGTGCTTAGTAGACTACTCCTTTGGATTGATAAATCTGAATTAGATCTTAGCCTCCATGGCTTCTATTGAGTACAGCCCATTACAACCAATAGGGTTCATCTCAAAATCTAAACCTAACAAAAAATAAAACAAATTCAACCCTCTTCCCCAGTGGAGATCTCTCCTTGGTGAGATTCAAATCAAATCCAACCTCTCATCTCCTTGTAGATGACTTGAACCTGCTTCCCTAGTGGAAGGTTCACACTCTATCCCTTAGTGGATTTCTTCCCTCTCTCTTATGTCTTGGACATAAGTAGAGCCACATTACATAATGTTATAGATTCTTTCTTTTCTTGGGTTAAGGATAGATTGTTTCTATCAGTGCTTGTGATCTTTCGGTGTTGTTGATCATTTCGGTCAACACAAATATGTGCAGTGCTCCTTGTCAATCACAATACACCTATTGGGCGCCCTTTGTTGACCTCATTTTTAGAATGAGCTCTCAACACCTCCATCTTAGGCATAGGACTTCTCTTAGACTTTTAAGGATTTCTTAGTCTTAAGAAACATCTAGTGATTAGGTAGACACTCCAACCTAGCCCTAAAAGATATAAAAGAGTTAGCCATAGGGATAGGTCATGCCTTAGGGGTATTAGAAAAATTTCCTACCATTTAGCTGAAACCATTCCTCACTTTCCTTCTTTCAAGTCAAACTACAAATCAATTCTATTTGATTTTCTCCAAAACTCAAAATAAATTCCATGATTGAGATCCATGATTGAAATCAATGATTGAAACCCATAATTAAAATCCATCAAAATTTCCTAAGTCCTTAACCCTTTATTAAGGACTTAGCCAAAACTATGATCTAAACCTATTCAAATCTTTAAGATTTTCTCATAACTCATTTATATTCATATATATAAATGAAATATAAATTCAAACCTATCAAATCAAATTAAATTTCAAATCAATTCATGAAAATTTTCTTAAGTCCCTTTAATTTTCCATTAAAGGACTTAGCCAAAGTCAACTCTAAATCTTGATCAAACCTATTTAAATCTATAGTATTTTCTCAAAACTTATTTATATTCTCATATATAAATGAAATATAAATATAAATCAATCGAATCAAACCCTCAAATTAAATTCCAAATTTAAAATCCTTGAAATTCCTTAAATCCTTAATTTTCATTAATGGATTTAGCTAAACTTTGATCAAAACTATTCAAATTCATGGGATTTTCTCAAAACTTATTTGTATTCTTATATATAAATGAAATATAAATATAAATCAATCAAATCCAATTCAAAAATTAAATTTCAAATTAAAAATTCTTCTAAATTGTTTAAATTCCTTTAATGGATTTAACCTAAATCATGATTAAACTCTTTCAAATTCTTGAAATTTTCTCATGATCAATTTATATTCTCATTTATATTCACATATATAAATGAAATATAAATTCAAACAATCAAAACTAATTCCAAAAATTAAACTCAAATCCACTCAAAATCCAATCTAAGTCTTTCAAGCCAAAATCTTGAACTTAGCCAAATTACTTTCAAATCAAGCCAAACTCTTGATTTTCTCTCATGGTTCAATCAAACCTACAATCATGAGCTCATATATAAATCCAAACTTCAATCACTCAATCAAAACCTAATTCAAAAAATCAAACCCCTTTCATATTCTTCCTTTGAATATGAAATTTTCAAATGGATCAAAATCCATTTAACTTCAAACCACTTGTAAATGGATTTATATTTCAATCGAAGTCCATATACAAGATCAACCAACTTCAAATTAAGCTTTGACTAAGCCATTTGACCCACTTAGCCTCACTTGACCCAAAATGACCTAAAAAACACCTATGAGCCAACTTTTGATCCTAACAAAATTAGATTGAACCAAACTCATATTTCCCTCTCATCATGATCAACAATCATCATGGGATGATCAATCAATCAAATTGGGTCAAACCAAGTCAAACCTAAGGGTTGACCAAGTCAACTTTAATAAAACCTTACATAGCCAAATTCCACCATAGGCCAAATTGATTGAAATGATTGGTCTAAGTTCACTTATGGCCTATGTTTGAAACCAACATTTGAGCATAAACCAATTGGACCCAAGTTGACCCATTTTGACCTAAAGGGCCAAAATGTGTCAAAAATCTAAGCCAAATTGATTGAAACCAATGGGTCAAGTCCATCCCAAATCACTTGTGGAACTTGACCAAAGCCTCAATTGGCCATCTAGACCCTATTGACCTTAGACCCAACATGACTAAGGGGTCATGTTGAGCCAATTGAACTTAACCCAAATTGATTGAAAATAAAGATACCAATCCACTCCATATGACTAAAATAACCTACCACCCTTGACCTACCTCAAATATGTCAAATGGGTCAAATAGGTCAACTTGACCCATTTGACCTAAATGAAGTTATATGAGATAAAACCAAATATATACCAAATTGAATCAAACCAAAGCCACCAAAATATTTCAAATGGTCATATGAACTTGAAACCCTTAGTTTGACCCAATTTGACCTATTGGTCAACTTGACCAAAGTTGATTATTTTGACCTAAAGTCAACATGAGTCAAACCCTATCAAATGGATCCCAAATCCAATGAAACTTGGCCAAATCTAGTTTCTCCATATACCAACATATCCAAAGTGAAAAAAATGGCAAAAGAACCATTCTACTAAGGCCATAGAACAAATTTTGGCTCTAGCCCATTGGTATTTTGGTCATACCCTCTTCACAATCACTTGAGGCTTTCTAAAAGCTTAAGGGGACTTAGTGATGAGCAAAACCCAATGAGTTTGGGTCTGCCCATTTGGCCCATAGACCAAACCCGACCACATAGCTTGAAATTGAGTTTTCTAATTCCCTCATAAGCTCAATTTCAGCACATGGGAAGTTGACAATCCACTCAAGGGATCAAACTGACCATGTGCACACTCAAAACCATATCAGAATAACCTCTCCAATTTGGTCAATTGGATCAAAATGATAAGCAATGGTTCGGCCGTCCAATTGGCATAGGGGGAGATATACTCCCCCTAATTCAATGAAATTTCAATTCACTCACTGTCGATTGGAGCCTAGGAACCCAGAGCAACCACCTGAGCATTCCAAGCTTCTTGAAGGATTTGAGTTCCCATTTCGGTTTGCTGAAAATATGGGAGCTCATTCCATTAACCAACTTTCTCTATACTTGATATTAATCCAATTTCTCTTGCACACTCCATCAGAGGGTCAAGTCAAACTTGCCCAAGCTCTGATTGAAGTTCCCACATAAAGGAAGAGCTCAATTGAGTCAAAGCTGAAGCCCAAGTGAAGTGGTGTTGGTCAACCCATTGATCCACTCAACCCTAAGGCCTAAAAATTTTAACAAGGCTTTGTCTCCACCAGACGAAGCTATCTCATCGAGCTCAAGCGTCGGTGATCACCTCCAGTGAGGTATGTATTTTTTTTGACCAATTAGCTTGATAGGTGTTGGTCCTTTGTAAAAGAAATGTTCATGGTATGAGAAATCAACTGTTGGATAGGTTGGTAATTTTGCTTAGATGTGTGAGTTGATTTTTGTATGATTCCATGCTAGATCGGGCTCGAATCTCCCCGTAGATTATGGACGGTCTCCATTGATCCTTAGGGAAGAACTTGGCTCATCTCATCCATCATTTTAGATGGATGAGATTATTTAACGCTTTAGTAAATCCATTATCTTTTAAAATCATGGGTGAATCAGTCCGATCTTTGATCGGGAGGATGTTAGTGCATTCACCGCCATTTAGGATGTGATGTTTAAGTCACACCTCATGGCGCAATGTAAAAACGCTACCACGCGTGTCAGTGAGCGAGGATTAAGTAGGGATTTGTTAAATGCCTAATTAATTCCTAATTAATCCATAGAACTTCTAAAATTCATAACTCTTCATAGAAAAATAAGAAAAATAAAAGGAAAAATGCTATGAAATGATAATTTCATCTAGAATATTTTAAAAATGGTTTCAATAGATTTTTAATTACCCCTGAATTTGGGTTTCTTTAGAATCTTAATTAGTTAATTATCTTTTTTTAATTCAATTAATCTCAAATTTCTAGGTTCATTTTAGGGATGACCTCCCTCCCTAATTTTCTTGAGATTTATTGAGGGCTAAATTGGAGAAATTGCTCATTCTCTAATTATCCCATTCATGTAATTAAAATAATTAAGGTGTAATTAGTAGATTTATCCTATGATTAAGTTTGATTAAGGTCAGATCCAGTGAGTAAGGTTTTTTTAAAATAATTTTGGGGCATTTCCCTGCTATTCCCTAAATCCCCTTTCTCTTCTTAATCCCTTCTTAATTAAGGGTTAACTCATTAATCACCCCTTTAAATAATTTTAAAAAATTATAAAAAAGTTATAGAACTTAATTAATCTACCTTGGGTAGATGCTTAGGTATTTAATAGCTTAAGTTTAATTAAAAAATTTAAAACCCCTTTCATAAGTATGATAGGGTGTTTTGAAATTACTTAAGCTAAACCCTTAGCTTAATTAACTTTTAATTGTGAGCCAAATTTCATTAAGCCTTTTCATTATTAGGTGCATTGCAAATTTAAATTCCTTGTGCTTTTTATGTCATCTCATTGGCTTATAATTACTTAGTTAATTTTTCTAAGGTGGTGTAGGTAATAGTTAATTAAGCTACTTAATTCATACCTTAACCTAATCAACACATAAAAATGGATTTAATTATCTAAAAATTAAACAAAAATATAAAACACATGTGAAAATGGGTTAGGAACAACAAACTCATCTCACCTTTTCAAAATTAAATTAAACTTCAAACTAAGCAAAATCATTTTGAAATTCACTTTGATTTATTCTAAATTTTCTTATTCTTTAAGAATGTCTTTGGATTTAAGTTGAGATTATTTACATGCTTTCATTGCTTTAGATCTTTCCCAACATGTTAAGTTGTATGTCATGTGATTCATGCATTCATAATTTCATATTTCAAATTTTAAAAATGAAATTGTTTACTTTATGTCAAATGCGCATGTGTTGGCTAAAGTAAAATATGAGTGGCTATTATCACTACTAAACCCAAATTAGTTTCAAAACTTATAAATGAAATATCAAATCTGAAAGCATGCTACTTATACTTTAGCTATAAGTTTGCATGTGAAATATTATGAAGGTATGCTTAGTACAGGTTTCCTTTGTTTCCTATGTTGGTATAGTTTTGAATAGGAATTTTGGTGAGATATAAGGTTCATTTGAGAAAGACCTAATGCTCACCTAATTTCATATCTTATTCATCCCTATGCAACCATCTAAGAAGGGTTACCTACACTTACATACATAAATTGTATAAACAAAACATATCTATTACACAACTTTTGTATATTCCTTTTTCATTTCATTTCTTTTATATACATGTTTGTACTTAAGGAAAGTGGTATATTAGCCTGGACAACCCTGAGATTGCGAGACTTTAAGTAGCCCTAAGTTGGTCTTGTACTTTACACCTTTGGTTAATAATGGCGCTATACTCACTTATGTCTTTCTTACTTTCATGTATGTATGTGAAATTTTGGATAAGGAAAACTTATTCTACTTAAGAAAAATCATGCATATTCAATTTCTAAATTTTCTTAAATGGATTACTTAGCATGCTCATAAAGTGTGTTAACTACTCTCATTTGTATGTAAAGATATGCTTAGGTTCCATCCATATGCATGTTATATATGTTGGGAAAGAAATGAAGTAATGTGAGTTATGTGAATTTTGATTCATTTTATTTAATCTTAAAATACCTTTCTTTTCGAATAGGTTTGTTTAGGGTTTATCTAAACTTAGGATTGATTAAAAGATGTAATCAAAACATTCACCTAAATGATATTAAAACATGAACCTACTTTAGAAAATTACTTTAAGGGTAGGGAAGGAAAGAAAAGTTCTTTTCTCTTTTCCTCTCTTCATAACTTAGTAATTAATTGTAGGTTTCACTTAAACCAAATCAAAATTACCAACCCAAAATACTTAAACAACTTAAATGAAACTCTCCTCTAAGTTGAACATATTCTTCATACTTAAAAAATTTGAACCTAAAGTCCAAAACTAAGTATACCACACAAGCCTTCAAAGCATACACATTAGCCTAAGTTACCACTTCTAGCCTTAGGTTAGGTCGGTGCATGGTTTGATGTCATATTTTTTATTTTGTGATATATGTTTTAGATTGGATGTTAGGATGTATGATCATAGAATGAATGGTAGGACGTTCTAGTCTATTCTTTTGTAGAGGATTGTGCTTAAGCTATCATAAATAAAATATAAATGCTTACTTGCGGTGATTTATACCCTAAGCATAATCCATGCTAGACTTAGTCACCCCATGTGGGGTGATAAGTTCAATATACATGCTTGGGATTTGTGTGGTTTAACCCTTATTTTGCAGGTGTTAGTTAAAATTCTACTTTTCCTTTTCATGTAAAAATTTATATAAGTAGAATTTTGGAATGATTGTTATGGGGATTAGGATGAGCATTGGTCATAAGATCTTATCTTATGCATGTAAAAGCTTTAGTATCCACCTTCAAACTTCCAAAGGAGGAACCAAAGAAGAAAGAAGAAGAAAGAAAGAAGAAAAGAAAGAATAAAGCTTAAAGACCCCCATAACAATGAATTCCTTTGCTTAAATTGTAATTTAATTCATTTATAATCAAGGTTGTATAAGGGTAGAGCTCGGCTACCCACATTTGATATTTTCGGGTTTGTGCGGTGGTGCCCGACCACAAACGACCATTTATTCTTTTTGTGATTAGCTTTATAAATTGATCGATGGTTTGTTTAACTTTAGCATTAAGTGGCATGTTTTTCCTAGTTTTTTTCTTGCTTTATGTATGACCTGAATGTGGATTAGGCTCTTTAGGGAAAACTAAATCTTTTACCCATCTTAATAATTCAAATTAAAATTAAACAACTCATAACCTCATCAGCTTAAGTTTAAAATCAAGATAAAAAAATTAGCAACCCCTTTGGATGAGAATTTCTTTATAATATCCAAATGCATCTTATTTCACTCTTGATTCCACCTTTGCCAGAGAACCTGACTTGACCTTTGAGGGTCGTGGTGGAAACTCACCTCCTCACTTCTTGCTGATTTTGGTCAATAACTTGATTTCTCATGTATTAATCATAAAAATCCTATTAGTGTGAGTCAAAATGATTGTAAAAAAATAAAAATAAAAATAAAATCAAATTTAAATTGCATTAGATTTAGGTCATTTGAAGTATGTCCCTTTACATGATCTAGTCTCTTTTGGGAGTGACTTTAAGGACTTAGTCTCTTTCTAAATAAAAATAGCCTATCTATTTTGCATAAGCATAAAGACTTGCCTACATGTATTTAAAATCATAGAAGGAGTTAGTTGGTAGCCACTCCCAGACAGTTGTGTCTAAGTTGTCGGGTGGTTTATCCTTTCTTGTGTAGGTAAACCAATTACCCATTTTTCGCCTTAGATTTAGGTTGTACTTTGGCCCTCTAGCTCTAGATTTAGGTTGATGTTACTCCTTTTGTGGGTCATAAGCATAATTCCTCACCTCTTAGGCATTTCCTTAATCTTGTGTTAAAGAATCTTAAGTCCTAAATTTCTAATAAAAAATACAACTCAAATAAATTAAATCAATTTCTAAAATGTAAAGCCCAACTATAGGATAGTTTAAGATGCTCGTTATATTTCCTAGCATCGTGGGCATCTCCTATTTATTTCTATTTTTTTGGCTTCGATAATAACTCACTCTTTTGATCAATCATATTTGATCTTCTAAAATCAATATTGATAGTCCTTCCTATTAAAATCTTGAGACAATCATTTACCTTAATCGAGTTTTCTAAGGGATTCATTAGATGTAATTATGGTGCCTTTATAGAGAACTTAATGAAGGTTTAAAATAAACATTTCTTTACTTTTCCATGTAAAGTTGAGGAAGAATCTGGTACATATATGAGACCATCATCTTTGGAGTCCTTATTGAGGTGATTTGTTCCATTAAAGGGTAGTGACTTCTATCTTTGAGATAGTTATACCTTGATGACATATCGATCACTAAATAAGTACATCTTCTACGTGATGTCTTACCAAGATGAATTTTGTAAGGGCTCCTCTTTCTTTTCTCCTCAAAATTTGAAAGGTGATTCCTTGTGAAATTTTCATAAAGGATGAAAAAACTAAAATAGACAATCACCATTGGCATGAACTAGATAATAATTTACATACATAGCACCAAATCTTATATATTTACATATATAATACCTAAGCTTTATATTTACTTAAGTAGCATCTAGATCTTTATTATTACTTGAAAGCACTATCATTACTTTTAAAATGAAATGCACTTTTTAGGCATAGAAAAGTGTTATATAAATATGAAACTTTAGATGTTAAATATGTAAATACACAAGTTCTATGCTATGGCAAATTTCTAACTAATATTGATGGCATTATGTAACTAATATTGATTATGACTTCACAAGAAGTTATGTTATCTGATAAGTCTAAGAAAGAAGGGGAATTTAATTAAAGTGCATGATCTTACTATTAAAAAACTTAATGGTGTTGATGAAGTTAACATTTTTATGGCGTCTAGAGGCATTCTTAAATGGGATAACATTTTTTTTATAAGTATAGTTATATCAAGAATTATAAAGGTTTTCAAGTATTTTTGAAAAGTTAGATTTGATTACTAATAAATTTCTTATAAATTCTAAGAGCAAAAGAGAATGAAAAAAAGGGAGATATTGTTATTATAATCTCATATCTTCTCTTTTGAAGCATTGAAAATTATAGATTTAATGTATCTAAATAAATTAATAAGGGATCAAAATATTTTTTTAAAGAAGCATATTATTGTCTAGATTTAACCATATGCTTCATAATATATTATATTTTAAGAGATTCTGAGCTTTCACCTTCAATAAGCTAAAATATATTTCTTCTTCTAATGTTATTTGTTCATAAAATTACACTAACTGTATTAATGATTTCTCTTGTCATAATTCTTGATGATAGCATAACCAAAGTCAATGTGATGGACAATAAACTAGATAGTTAGAGTGGTATACTAGAGTCTCAATTTAATGCTTGAAATCATTATTAATGATTTAAGTATGACTTAGATCACTAGCTAATTATAAGTTATGATGAAATAGTAATGAGAACTTTGGCCAAAGATCATAAATAAATTAACTTTAAAATAGAAAAGTCTTAATATTTGGAAATGAGAATCCCCATAGTGGCACTTATCAATTATCTCTTGTTTAATGATTTGTGTGTAGGGGCGGATCTAGAAACTTTTTTCAGAGGGAGCACAATAAAATAAAAAAATAAATCACTTTTATAGTAAGGCACACCATCGGCCTTTTGGTAAAAAATAAATAAATAAATTTTCAAAATAAAGGCACACAATCATCCTTTATCAAAAAATAAATCAATAATATTTTAAAATAAAGGTACACCTTTAGCCTTTATTAAGAAATAAAAAATCAATGAAGTTTCAAAAAAAAGGCACACATTCGCCTTTTAAATAAAAAATTCACATACCTTCGATTGTGAAGACTTACATTGAGAAATAATTGAATATTACGCTCTCTAAGATCACTTAGTATAAAACATATAATTAACATTAAATACACATAAAAATTTAATAAGATTTAAGATAAAATAATTCTCAATAACAAAGTACAAAAATAGGAATCATGAAAAAATTAACTTAAAATAAGAAAATCTAAGAGTTGTCTGATTGGAGGATTTAAGCTGGTTTAACGTAAATCTAGCCAAACGGTGGATTGTGTCATATATACTTTTGGTCCCTAAGCATATCACATTTATCTAAGTATTTATTTTCAAATCATCTCATCTTAATTCAATTAGTAGATATAGTCTTCTAATTCTTATATCAAACAACCATATTTATTAGGTCTATCGCATAAGTAATTGAGAAAATGAACTAAACACAAGTTAGGATCTTCAACTTATTTTATTAAGCATATATATCACACACGTACACACTTTTGGTGAAGCCTTAGTCCAAATCATATAGTTAATTCAAAAGCTATCATGAATAAGTGATCTCTAGCTTAATGCAATTAAAATAAAATAATATTGATATGACACTAAAAATACTACTAGTCAAAACACGAATCTTGATGTCAAAAGCAAGCTAATCCTAAGTTGAAACTACTCGAGATCAAGCACTTAAGATATCATTGAAAACTTTGGGATATCAGTTAAATCCCTAAATAGTTTTTAAATATGGAGTATTTATGATCAAATCAAGCGTCTTGACGAGCCGGATTTAACAAGCCCAAGATCTCTTGATTTTGACCTCATTTGAGCATTCAAATACACAAAATACATCATATGATCAAGGAAATCATCTTGAGCCATCCGATGGAGTGGTTTGGATTTTGCATATATTTACGAAAATGCTTTCCCTCTAATCTATAAATAGCCCCTCATTCTTCACATGAGGGGGCAACAAAAGAAGAGAGAGTTCGAGGCTTGAAAATCCTCCAAGCATGTCGTCATCACGCGTTGATGACCGGCGCCGTCGCCAACCATCGCTAGCCATCGCCGCCATCACCGATCCTCATCATCGTCAATATCCGTCAATGCCGACCACCGTCGCCGGGCATTGTCGTCAACCACCGTCGTTGGGCATTGCCTTCAACCACCGTCGCCGGTCATTACAGCCGACCACCGTCGCCGATCATCGCCGCCGATCTTCGCCGTCAACCATCATCGTCGGTCATCCCCACCGACTACCATTGCCAGTCACCGCCGTTAACCACCGTCGTCGGTTGCCATTGCCGACCACCGCCAACCGCCGTCATCGGCCACCACCATCAATCATCATTATCATCAACCACCGTCGCCGGTCATCATCGTCGACCACCGTCGCCAATCATCATCGCCGACCACCGTCGCCGGTCATCGTCGCCGGTTGCTGATCCCTGCTGTTCACCATCATCAACTACCACTAACAACTATTATAACCTAACCATTGCTATATAGTTGTTGTTGGGATCAGGATTCCCATCGCATTCGTCCCTCTCATATATATCGTTATCGGAAAATTTTGTACTCGAAATAGATACATAGTGGAAGATTTTTTCCTTAGCCTTGTGATTTTTCCCTATTTTTGAGATTTTTTCGCAAAATTGAGTTTTTTTCATGTTCATTTTTCAAATAACTCTGTGTCTTTGGATTCCTGTTAAGGCATAAACTTTTATTCTACCATGGTGATTTTAGCGCAACAAATATGAAAATGTATATTATATCCATGTATTTTCATAAAAAATGAACCTTGAGTTATCCACACCAATTATCTCATTCAATGTCTACACTATAATCATATTCTACAATGCTTGTGTACTTGTCATAACTAACAAGAAGTGTACTATAATTACCTTCGAGAATGTTATTGCTCTAAGCAAAATATGCTCCTATAAAATTTACAGCTAATGCACATAAATAATACCAATGCAACTTAGCTCAAATAATATGCTCTTTAATTTCTATACTAGAGGTCTTAGACACAAATCCTAATAAATGTAGCCATAACAACTTTCTTTGGATATATTTAGATTTAATATCTATAATTTCCTTGCGCTCTCTTTATATTATAATTAGCCTTATGCTAACATTATAAGTATCCTACCTTAGCCCAATCTAATCAAAATATGAAATAAATTTTGATTTCAACAAAAAAAGGCCTAGAAAGATCTATATTGTTGTTTTAATATCATCATTCTTGATTGTCCAAAAAGACTTTTTCAGCTATAATTAGTCTTATAATATAATTCTTATATAGAATATCTAACATCTAAATAAAATAGCTAAAGTTTGAACAAATAGTGTTGATATTGGAATTAAATTCATAATGAACAACTTCGCCATGTGGACTATAAACTATAAATCTCATACAATAATTCAGTATAAATGTAGGCAAAGACTGCATTGTGATTTTTTATGTAAATTATCTCCTTATTTAAACTCTTTACGAGAACGAGCAAACGTGAGGTTCGCAAACTTAGACAGTGACCTTCATATAATCATATCAGAAAAAAAAAAAAAAATTCAAGAGCTGTTTGGTTGTGGGATTTAAGCTGGATTTTGGACAAGTTAAGTTCACATCTTTGTGTAATTTGCTAATGTAGGATTTAACTCAGATTTTGGACAAGTTAAGTCCACGATTTTGTGTAATTTGTTAAAGCCGCTTTCACATGGTTAAATTCTGATTTGTTAAATTTTACAACCTACAGGCTACAACACACAAATTTACGGGATTTAGACAAGCAAAAGCACGCAAAGAAAGGTGGGAGGAAAGATGAGTTACCTTCAGAGTTCGGTCCTTTGCAACTCCAGCAGCAGTGGATCCGCTTTGCAATGGGTAGAAAAACCATAGTTTTGAATGCTTAATTCCGACAGATGGATTTATGGGATTTAAACAAGCAAAAGTGAGAGGAGTTGAGGACTGAGGAGGCTTGGAGACTGGGAGTCGAGAGGAAAGACTTTGATTACCTTCGCTGAGTAATTGAGTCGACGAGTCACATAACATTGACATCAGCGGAGGATTTCGAATCCTGATGAATTTACAGGATTTAGAGAAACAGAAGCATGTGAAGGGTGGGAAGAAATATGAGGGTTTTGAACGCCTAAATCTCTAAGTCCAGCCTGTATCTCGCATCGCAGATGGGCCAGTGGGGGCACGTGCCCCCACACTGAATCCTCCTCTGTTTGTGTTACTCTAATATTTAGCATTGTACCTTAAAATAATAAAGAAATAAGAATGATGGTTACTACATGCCAGTTGATTTGAGGGCCAAGAATGAAGAGCCATGATTGCTATAAATACAAATTTGGTGCCTCTTTTCACTTTTATCAAAAATAAATAAATAACTAAATAAAATAATAATAATAATAATAATAATAATAATAATAATAATAATAATAATAAAGTTAGAAACTTAGAATGCAATCTTTGTATGAACTCATGTCAAACTCATTCTGCCCCTCAATTTTTGAGCTTTTTAAAAAGTATTTATATCTTTCCTTTTCTTTCATCGAAGAGGGAAAAGAGAGGATAAAGAGAGTAAATGGGCTATAACATTTAACCTTTATAATTATAAAATATATATATATATATATATATATATATATATATATATATATAATTTTAGGTTTTCAGTTTTATGTAATTGTTACAAAAGTTAGAATATTAGAACTTCTAAATAAATATATAAACATATTTTTGTACAACCATGGTTTCGAGATTTTAAGATTGTACATAACGGTGTATAACATTAAAAATAGAATATTAATAAAAATAGTTTTTGTAAATTTGTATATAGCTGGAAACATCAAGAATGGAAAAAATTGCTAAAATATATATTCATGATCGTGTATAATCATGATTTTGTTTTTTAAAAAAGTTTTATATAGATATTTACATTACTAGACACAAAGAGTAAAACGAAGTTGCCAAATATATATTTTTAGCATACTTCGCCGCCTTAGGTCTATGTGCTATTTGCACTTAAAATTGAGGTTATTTGATTTGAAAGTAAAAATAAAATAAAGTATATGTAAAAATTTTAATTTTTTTTTATATTTGATATGATGTAAAATAGAATTTTAAAGTGATGTAATACATTTAGAATTTATTATAAAATTAAATTTTAGTGTATTTAAAATTCATCTAAATTTAAGCGAATTATAAATACACTGACTAATATAAAGTGCTATGATTTTAATGGCCGTCATTCTAATTGATGATATCTTTAAAATTTTAAAATAATTTATTATATTTATTTTGAAATATAAAAAAATAATTTTATATTTATAAAATTTTAATCAAATAACTTAAACTAATAAAGAGCCCGTAGTAAGCTATTTGCGCTTAAATTCAGAAACTACGGTCAAGTTATCTGCGCTTAAATTTAGTAACTATTGGCCTTAAATTTAGTAACTATGAGCAAATATTAACTAGAGCTACCGGCATCCCACTCCGAATAATTTCTCTGAAGTTTTTCGCAGAAGGTGGAGAATCGTTATGCTCATATTATGAAAGAATCCCATGCATAGTTGGGGGACAACAATGGAGGAACTAAGGTAGATGGCGACCATGTCCAGTGTCAGGGTAGAAGTAAGCAAGGAGGTGGGGGTCAAGTGATCTGTGCGGTGAGGAGAACAACGGATTGTAGCGAGAATGGATGCCGAAATCGCGAGAGGGCGAACTTGATGTTTAAGAAAAAGGTGAGGAGATGGTGATGATTTCTCATCTGGTGAGAATGTCGACTAGTTGTGGCGAGGGATTAGGTTGTACAAGACATGGACAAAAGTCACTTTAATTGGGTTTTCTATCATATTTCAGCCGTGGTCACAGAGGTTTCTTTTCTTTGAATTTGGTAATATCAACAATTTTAATTGATGTTCATGTGTAGGCACTCTTTGTTTCATGGAGAAAGGCTCAAGTTGAAATGACTAACATAAATTTCTTTAAAATTATACTACAGCTACCGCATGGCCAATATTAGGGCATTTATTATAAATGTATTATCTTTTAAATATCTTGTCTCTCTCTGGTAGCTCTCCAAATGAATCAGGGATTGCACACTTGAATAGTTCCTAAGGCGCGCACACTTTTTTTCTTTTTATTTTCAAGCTCTCGGGAAATTTAAAAAAAAAACCGTTTTTGCAGTTCAAGAGACTATCAGCTAGCCTGTACTGTATCGGTTTCATTATAACACATCGAGTGCTGTGGCTACGCATTTTATTAATCCGTCTTGTTTCATGTGGATGCAGTCTAACGCCTTATATCAGACATTGTTTTACTTATTTTAACACATCGTTCTTTGCCTAATCTTCTTTGTCTCGGGTTGTAAAAGTCAACTGTCTTTTTTGGAAAAGTTTTTATTGGTCCCAATTTCATTTGTAGTTGTAAATTAAAGCCTTCTTTTCACTATTTATAAGTGTCTATTACACAAGGTTCAACTAGTATGAATTTGTAGTTCATAATGGCTAATGGTACTTTGATCTGAGTTCTCATTGACATGTGTGTTACAAAATTTTTTAAATTCAAAGCTGTTGGTGGTAGTTTTGTATACAATGAGGAGCAGGTAATCTGATTGTTTTTATAATGACCCCATAAGTGTATCTTGAAAGGACAATCTTATGAGCTCAATACAGTGTTTATGTATTTCAGATTTGCAAAGTGCTAGCTACTGATGTAGAAACACTGTAAACCACCTTTTGAGACTCCTTTAGAAATGTTGTCTGGCAGCTGTTTATTCATGTCCTAGATTATCATGAGAATTATAACATGTGACAACAAAATAAGTGTTTCTGTATTATGTATCTTACTATTGATATTGTTTTGGTTTATAATTTTCTTGTTGTGTATCTTTTGTTTGTCAAATTTCAGCATGTAATTTCTGTTCTTTAGCATTTTTTATTCTGTAATTAAAATTTATTTTAAGCCGTTTGAATGCAAGTAAAACTCCCTTTTCTGAATGGCAGATTCACATGTTATGGTGAGTTACTACTGCATAAGGTTCACTTTGTAGGGTATTATCATAGAATTTATGATTATTTTAGCAATTGTATGTCTTGTACAGCTAACAATAATGTTTTTTTAATCCTTCTAAATTACTTCTAAGCTTCTGATGGCACATTTATGGTTGAGATGAGTGCCTGTACTAAGATGTTTTATCTTGCACGCATTGGTACAAACCAGTGTATGTGTTCACACGGTTTGAAGAATTTCTACATACATGCATGATTACAGATAGTATAAAAAGCAGACATCTGTGATGTTATTGAATCTGTTCAAGAGTACATGCGGCAATCCATGCCATGAGTTCATTCTTTCTCACACTCAGTGATTATGTGGGCGAACCAGCAAAGAATTCATTTGCTAAACTATGGCATTGGTTTAATTCTTGATTCATTTTGATCTGGTTAATGTTTGTATTGAGATGACATTGCACAAGCTCCACCCAGCAGGAAAAAAGAGCTGACATTTGTTCTCTATATTGGTTATGAGATATTTCACATTTAGAGATTTGCTTAAATGGAAAGCTGTCATTTTTGTATTCCCCAACTGACCATGATGCTGGTTTTTTCAAGGAATCCATCTATTGGCCAGTTTTCCATCGTCGCCAACTCCAAATGATCAGGTATGAAATCTGACTATCAAAATGTTAGTTCCATATTCCTCTGAAACTGCGGTTAAAAATTTAGATTTGTCTTCTGTCCTTCTACATGATAATACTAAACAGGCAATTGTATCGTGTTGCAGTTGTTTAAGAAGAATGTATGATCAATTACACCTAACTCAAAGCACATTTAAATGTTTTGAGAATTTTGTCCACTATCCTACTTGATTGTTATCATTTACTTTTTAAAAAGTGATTAATGGACATATTTAAGCCATCATGTTAGGAACATTTGCGTTTTCTTTTGATGAAAGAAGGCCTTCATGTAGTGCATCTCCTGATGTATGATTTTTGGTGTGGTACATATAGTTTGGATGACAGTACGGTATTGGTGGATTTTATTGGACTTGCATTAGCAGTTCTTAGGGATGACAGTTACCTGGATCAATCTGCAGTTGACACTGCACAAGGAAAGAAGGTAATATATTCTTGAGTTACTTGGCATTTGCTCTTCAAGTGTACATTTCTTTTTGATTTTTTGTCTTTGCTTTTATAGTATTAAATGTATTTTTTTTTTCTTTCCACAGTAAGTCATCAAACAGCCCAGCTACTACTAAATTTTGTTTATGTGGTATTACATAAATTTTCTTCATTTTACAGGCAGGATGTTTATTGCCTAGTATTTATTATCTTAACTATTGTTCAACTGAAGTAATTTTTTTAGTTTTTAATTAATTGTAAGCATTGATATCTTGTCAAACTCATCCATGTTCATGTAGTATGGAATCTAAGTTGCTATTAATTCTATAATTATTTAACATAAAGAATAAATTTGTAGGTTAATTACTTCTAAGTTAATATGATTGAGGGTTGACATAAGAATTAAAGGTAAGGGTCTTGTCTATAATAATCTTTCGTTTTATTTGGACTGCCCTTTTACATTCTTGTTAGAAGAGGTAGATTTATAAATAAGAGTGATATGGCCTTGAATAGGAACTAGCCTATTTAAACTTCCTTTCCCATCAAAACATTTCAATTTACATATTTAAAACCTAAAAATTTATATTTATTTTACACCTAGAAGTTTTTAATAATTCATTTCTACCACTCTCATTATCCTTTATTAGCTGCAAGTTAAAAAATATTATCTTATAACATTTCCAGCTATCATCCCAGCTAAAAAAACAGTAATTTGCACCTTTCCCATCATGATAGTTGTGTGGAGTTGCTTTGCCGGCAAGCTTATATTGGCAAGTAACCTCACCGGCATCATTGATCTCATCTCTAGGCCGAAGACACCGCTTGCCCATCCACCTGCTGCCAAAGCTCATCTTGATTTTATTCCTTCTCACACACCCTTGTCGGCAATCTCATCTTCGGTTAGCGACCGACCAACTCATCTACCTGCAACTAGAGCTCCTCTCGATTTGATTCCTTCTCATACATGCTACTCGTTGGAAACCCTCCACCCTTCCTTCTCGAGCACACAACAAATCAGTGCCCTCCCCATCACGTCTCGTCGTCTGGCCCGGCGACATTCTTGAGAGATGGCGGAAAGGCTGTGGGATAGTGTTTTTTAACATGCAACTAATAGAAAGTACAGTGGTAGAAAAGTTATTAAGAAGTTTTAGGTGTTATACAAGTAAATATGACTTTTAGGTGTGAGATATATAAATTGAAATGTTTTAAGTGGCTGCCCCCATGGGCTTACTCTCAGGTTATCTTAGTTTGGGGAAGGAGTTCTCTGTTCTTGGAGAGATGAATTGAGGGAGGAATACATAGCAAAGTTCAGGACTTCACCATCAACACCAAGCAGAAACCATCTTGGGTGGCTGTCCTAGGGTTTGTAGCAACAACTGATTGTTGATTGGGAAGGTATGTGATGGCAACTTTGGTGGCAAGGTGCGGTAGCTGGACTTGTCCTCAGAGGTGTTGACCTATAGGTATGTGTTATTATTCAAATTAAGTGTATGTGATAAAATCTATGAAAATTAATGACGACGTCGCATATTGGAGATTAAAATCTTATAATCATGATCAAAATTAATTAAAATCTTTCCAATTCGAAAATTTCGATTGCATAATTGCACTCAAAATATTAAAATTAATCAAATGAAGTTCGTTCCATCAATTAATAATTAATCAATCAATCAAAATTAATTTTTAATGGAATTACATGTATATGTCGAGGTCGAAGCGACGTCGAGCGACCTTAGTTGCAAAATTAACTGCGTTATCACGTCGAAACTTATCAACGGCGGCCGATCAATTCGGCAAAGTCTACATGAACGTTGATTGATTTGAGTGCGATGTCGTGTGATTTAAGCCCAATTTCACTCCGATCATCGGCGTGGTGGTCGATCCGAATCATTTGCCATTGTATTAACCGAAATATCTAAAATTAACATTCATATTTTTAGGGTTTATTATCGGGATGATTCATCAAAATTTCTACAAGTAGGGCTAATTATATTATTATTAAGCTAATGATCAGTTAACCTGATTAATCCTTATCCTAACCACGCCGCCCAAGCCCACCAATTAGATCGCCTGCCCGCTTAAATCCTATTGGTTGTCGTTTGGGCAGCCAATCAAAACAAGCGGCTAACTTAAAGGCTGAAACGAGGGATATTTTCTCCCCTCTCACACACGCGATTCTCTCACGCAATTCCCCTCTCTCGGTTCCAAAGCACTTAGCTGAAGCTCTCGTGTGCAATTCCCCTCTCTCAGTTCCAAAGCTCTCGGCTGAAGCTCTCGTGTGCGATCCTTTCTCTCGTTTCCTGCTCTCAGCCAAAGCCTTCTCGTGTGTCCTTCTCCCTATCGTCCATCTGCTCCATCTTTGTTGGATGCACGAGCCACAGCTGAAATCTCCAAGCTGAACAGCAAGCCCTAACTGGCCAAGCTTGGCTCTCTATTCCTTCCTTCCCTCTTCAAATCAAGCTCCAGGTCGTCTCTCTCTAACCCTAAGCTTATTCTCATGCATTTGAGTTCTTTTGGAAGTTAGGGTTTGGTAGATCTATCTTGTTCTATGCTTAAGATGATGTTAGGTTTAATCTTGAGATTTGGATGAGGTATTGCCCAAACTCTAGTTTTATGTAAGCATTGGTGCATTTCTATGCTTTGGAGGCTTGTTGAATGATATGATTTGGTGACTTCCCTTTTACGATTCATTGTTTTTTTGGTGCTTGTTGCGAAAGATATGAAAAATAGCAAGTGCGAATTGTTATTATTGTTGAAGAGCTATTATTTCCTATGGAAATTCAATATTTGTTTATGTGTTGTTCCAAATATTGAAGAATTCAAAAAAATATGTGGAAAATGAAATGATAGCTTTCATTTTTATCTTGATGAATAAAATTCGAAATTATTATTATGTTGTGATCTTTCTATTAGATAAAAAAATAATGAAAGAAAGGAGCTTATGCATATTATGATATAAATGTCTCTATTACTACTTCTAGTGATGAGCTTTTTAAGTGGATTTCTAATATGCAATTATGCCTTTAACCAAAATATGAAATTTTAAAGCCTATGAGGGATTGATTGTTGGGGAAACTCTTCATAATGTTTAATAAAAAAAAGGCATAGCTTTGTTTTATTAACATTGCATACAATGATAAATCCTTGAAGTAAATTGTGAGATCTTTATGTGGGATTTATTATTTTTGCCTTATCTCTTAGGATTTTGAAGATGATTGTTAAATTCGAATTCATATGAATATAAATTTTGTTTATGCTTCTTACTTCAATACCTCTCTTCAAGCTTATGCAAGTATTGAAAGAATGAAATATATGCTTATGATTTGACATATGAATGTTATTTACTTGTCAAATTTAGGAAAAGTATTTCATCCCTCTTAAAAAAAAAGAAAAGAGGAGAAATGATATATACAATTGAAAACTCATGCAATGATTTCTTATTTGTGATGTTCAGAAAAATGCTTAATAAAATCATAAATGTCATATGTCTTCGCCCAATTACATGTACATGAATGCTTATGTGTAAATGCAAGCTTATAAATTGTTTGTGCTATAAGTACCCGTTCACATTGTTCCAATACGGCAGGGAAATTTATGATAAGTACTTGTTCACATTGTTCCAACGTAGCAGTGAAATCTGTTCTGATAAGTATATGTTCACGTTGTTCCAACGTGACAGAAAAATCTGTTGTGATAAGTACCCGTTCACATTGTTTCAATACGGCGAAGAGACCTGTGATAAGTATTTGTTCACGTTGTTCCAACATGGCAGGAAAATTTGTTGTGATAAGTATCTGCTCACGTTGTTCTTATGTGGTAGGGAATTTTTTTTTTATGATATAAATCTTTCGCGTGTTCCGGCGTGGTAGGAAATCTTATCTTATCTTTGTATTAACCCACGCTCCTTTTCTTGGCGTGGTGGCAAATAATTTTTTTCACCGCGGTCTCACCCCGACATTTTCTGGCGTGGTGGGAATGCAGTCTCCGGCATTATCGTGGATGACTTCGGGAGATTGCTGAAATTTTGGTAAACATAAAAAAAATATATGTATAAATGTCTAAGTTCTTGAGAAGGAAAGTATGTGCATATGTTCTTTCATTATTGCTCATTCACCATACCATATGATAATTATAATATATATGCTAGTTCAATTGTTACTTGAATCTTCATAGCATATGATAATTACTTGTTTAAAATTCAAATTTCTTTTGCCTAAATGGTGATTATGCTATATGAATGGGTGAGAAATAAAAATCCACACCCAATGCATGGTATGATTTAAACTTTACTTCATTGTCAAGTATGTCTTTATATACTACATGAATGTGTTATTTGAAAATAAGACACCTTATGTGTCATGTGATTTAAAACTTGTCTTATTACTAAGCATATGTTTATGACATGGTTGCCCCCCTTTTACCTAAGTCATGTAATAAGATTGAGATAAAGAAATCAGCATGGATGATTGCCTAGTCAAGTCTAAACTTTCAGACTTGTGAGCACGAATTTAGTATGAATGTTTGTCCTATCTCATTTATCTACTTTGCAACAATCTTAATATGCTTATGAATGGTTGAACATGGAAAGACAAGTATCTTATGGTTGCATGATTTAAGTCTTATTTTATTATCAAACATTTATTCATATGAGGTGAGGAGGGATAAAAATTAAAATCATCAAGTTAGATATAACTTACAAGTTGATGTGCTATGATGAAAATAAGCCCAATTGTTGGTGATCTCTTTCTTTGAAAGGTAGGTGAGCTCCCTTAAAAGCCTAGACTTGCAATATGTCTTGTGAGAAAAATGGGAGAAATGAGAGAGTAAAGCTTTCGTTTCATGAGTAATTAAGAGGAGAATGGCAAAGGAAATAAAAGTCTCCCCTTAAATTTATGCTCATTTTATGAGGAATTGAAGAGAGAATAAGCAAAATAAAAGAAAGATTTTCCTTCCATTTTAATAAAGATGAAGAAAACTAGAAATTAATGAGACACATAAATCTCATTTATCCATTTTGGCCCTCATTGTAGTTTTAATATACATGTGTTTGTGATCATTTTGTATATGTGTTGGACACCCCATCTTCTTTCATTTTGACATATGGCATCTTATGAAGGAAAATCATAAATATTTAGTTCTATGTGGACATTTGAAGTAACAAGTACATATGTCTTATGACATAATTTTCTATTGCCTAAACCCTTAAGAAGAGGATGGCAAAAGAGATAAAAGCCTCCCCTTAATTCTATGCCCATTTTATGAGGCATTAAGAGAGAATGACAAAGAAGTAAAGATCTCCCACATTTCTCTAAATTTTATGGGAACTTTAAATAAAACATATACTACACTTGGTGCTTAGCAAGTGTTTAAAAAGAAAAGGGGTCAAGAGCAGGTTTTATAAGGATGATACACTTGCTTTATGCCAACGATATCTCATATTCTCTAACATACATATACTTGATCTTAACTATATCTCATATTTTCTAAGATGGACATGCTAGATCATTTAGAAGAAAAATCTACTTGATTTGCAAACAAACACTTTATGTACTTCGATGCAGATGATACACACTGATCATTCGTAATAAATGTTCATTTGATTTGCAACAAATATTTGAAAATGTTGAATTCATATTTTTGCAAGAACAAATCTTCACTTTGCGACAAATGCCTATATGAATTAGAACTCTTGTGTTTTATAAAGCGATATACATTTGATTTGTGATTCTGTGGTATTAAAACTTGGATGTGACAATGAAGTCATACTAAATATAATTATTTCAACTTAGATATCTTAATATCCTAAAAGAATAGATACTGATATATATGTTGAAGTATCCATTAAATCAAATATCTAGAAATGTATCCAAGTTAAATGCAAGCAAAAGAACAGATATCTGGTTTGGTTATCCCAAGTTAACAAAATCTAAAAATCTAATGATGATATTATAATATTTCAATTTAATCGAAAGTTAATTGCTATGTATAAAGAAAGGTAAATCTATCTGCATCATTATAATGTATCTTTTTAAGTTCAAGATCTCAAGAGAGTCACAAACCTTATCCCTATGTTCAATCTAAATGATAAGATTTGGAACAATATATCTTGAAATAATTAATCAGATCGATTCTAAAGAAGATATCAATGACAGTCCTATTTTGGTTTAGATCCATTAACAAAACCTAAAAATGTCATACCAAAATCAAAACTTGCAATTTGATATCGACACTTCAACTTAGACATCTTAATATCTATACAATATTTTAGATACTGATGAAGTGTTAAAGTTCAAGTCGACAAAAGAATAGATAACCACACCTTCCGGGTCATGGGCTAGTTAACAATCCAAAAATTTACATCAAAACTTATGCAATCTAATACATATGTCATGTTAAACATAACTTTCAACTTGACATTTAAATGTCCATATAATATTTTAAAAGAATGATATCAGATATATGTCAAATCAAGAATCAAGTATCTAAAAGATATAAAGTCAAAAATAAAAGAACATATATTCACATCCCTGGTTTAGTCTAGACCGGGTGATTAACAAAACCTAAAGATCCATTATAATATTATAAATTTAATAAAATTTTAGAAGATAATTTTGTCATAAAATGACAAATGATAAATCTAGTGATATTTCTAAAGTTCAAACTCCCAAGAGAAATGTCCTAAACACGATTCTCTACGCCAAGAGAAGTTTAGAGGATTATAAGTATGAGAAATGAATTTAGACCAATCCTCTATAAAAGTAGAAATAGTTTATTAGCCAATAATAATCAAAGAATTATTATTAAAGTTATAATAATGAATCATTACATGTTAAATCTAAATCAATTATAAAATAATCAAAATACAAATAATAAAATACAAATTAAATAAAATTAATTATTTAAATTAAAAATTAAAATCAATCCTCCCCTCTGCTATTGTTTGTGTGAGAGTGATAAATTCAGAAAATTTTTACTCACAAAAAGCTAATGTCAAATTAAATGCATTATTATTTTCACACTCAAATAATTTTAAGCCCGTAAAGACGTGACCCGTGTTCTCTCATTCTGATTATAAAATGACACATAAATGATACATACTGAGCTTTGACCGGGTGGTTCGCGATATGACACCACTAAATTACGCCATCCACAACCGTATGTTCTAACTTTTGTTTTTTGAGTTGTGAAATATAACGATTGACAAAAGAAAATCCTCTCATAGCTGGCCGACTTATATTTGTCCTGACAAACTCCCCACGCCTACACACCTTGACGACGTAACGTTTTCGATAGGATCCTTCTGGTGGGTCCGACTTCTTCGACTACATGTGACCTGATCAGATGATAACATGGTATTTAGATGACGTCAGCCCCCAACAAAAGTTTTAAATTAAAATGATAAATTTCATAAATCCTAAACTCCACTCATTATTATATATTCGTTATTTAACGATTCATCAAGTAGTCTTAATCGAGTGCTCAAGATTGGGATGAGTAAACTATAGGCTGCTTATAGGAAATTTGGAACCAGATCTAAAAAGGTCCTCACAAAATGAGGACGAAATCTTTGGGTAGTGTCTTATCTATTATTCATCTGCCTTCTAAAATTTTCACCGACACTTAAAACACTCTTTTCATTCAAAAAGAGGTCGGTGGAGAATTTTAAGATCCCACAAGAGGCAGGTTCCCAACAATCTTACTCCTTCGAATTCTTGATCAAGTGGGAACAGTAAAGGGTGGCAACAACAGTGTGGAGTTGTAGACTGTTGCTGGAAAAGATGGAAACTCATGGCTAGTGTAGAACAGGGCAACAAACTAAGGCCAATAATTCTTAGATTCCTGAACCATTCTGTCATCTTCTTGAGTCTAGAATCTAGCCCATTAGGCTCTCTGTTTCGCTTTCTTTTATGTTAATGTGATAACTTCAACAAAACTTAGATTAATTTGGAGAAAGTAATGTGATATACACAACTTACTTTAAAAATGGTGTCACCTCCTCACAATTAAGTACATATATCTGTGCAATATTTCATTTTTTGGTGCCCAATCTGTTGTGTCATTTTTAGTGCAGAGACTTCCTACGATGTTTAAAAATTGAAGACAATATGTGCCACCTTACAGTTCTCTGTCATCATCTTGGTACTTGGGTCCACTTAGTAGCAATAGCATCTTCAAAATACATGAAGCAAAATGTAGGTATCTGTTCAACTAAATATGCCTTGGTAAAGCCTTCAATTATATCTAAACTCTTCACTTTTTCTTTCAAGGTTTTCATTCACTTAGAATTATAAAAATATGTAATTAAGAGTACTATAAATTTGTTTAAAATATTTTAGTGATCCTTAAAATTATGTAACATGGTTTTTATATCCCTTAAATTTGATGCATAAAATTTTGATGTTATTAATCATAAAAAAATCTCTTTTCTTTATTCCTTTGTCAAATCATATGATGATCTTGGTTTCTTTGCGCTGCCATTAATCAATTGTGAAATAAGCCTTTTCAAATATATATTTTCTAATTTCATCTGGCATAAATTTTAAAAAAAGTAGCTCTTGATTGACAACATATTCGATCATATGATTTGTTTGCCAATTATGTCAATTCCCTCCCACCTCTTAAAAAAATACTTCCAAGTCATGATTCATAAGACAACCAAATGAATGTGAGGAATTTTTTGTTCTATATACTTTCAGGATGATAATTTTTGAAGTAAATATTATCTGTTATAACATCTATCCTTTTCATCAAAGCGACAAATTTGTTCAGGACTACTATACAAGTGGGATGAAATTTTTATTATCTCACCTTTGCTATTGATCCCAATACTTGAAAAATAAAATAAAATAAGGAGTTTATTGTTATCAAGTTCATCTGTAGTCTTCATCCTTCACTTTAGTATGATTAAGCCCAATTAATGACTAACTTTATGGTCTCCAATATCTCAATGGCTTTTTCTCGCATTCTCTTGGTTATTGAGCTTGCTACATCTTCGTTTGGTTTTGACATGATATTTTTTTATTAATGCTAGAGTTACTCATGATAATTATGGTTGTAGTGGCTATGATGTGGTTGCAATATTTTTTTTTTGTCTTGTTAGCATAGCCAAAGAACTAATTACACTTCTTATTATTGTTTGGATATCCTGCAGTGGCTGTTAACCTTGTTATCACTATTACTCTTGATTTTATTAGTGCTCATTCTAGAACTATCTTCTAAAAAGAATATGATTGCCTACTACATTTCTAGTTGACTAATGCCTATTATATAGTTTCCTTGGTTCAATTGCAATTGTTCATTTTAGTACATCTTGGGTATTTGATTTTGGTTCTTTCTCACATTCTTCTCACATTATTCTCACATTATAGGTAACCCACAAAGATATTTTTGCTACCTCCTCTATTCTTAGAAAAAGGATCTATTTGTCTTTTCTTATTAATTATAGATAATGTCTTATATGCTCCAAACTTTCTGGCAGTTTTAATCTATCAATTGGCTAGCCAACTCCACACAATTATATTAAACTATTGAAAAGAAAGTGCAAATGTAAAACACTTCATCTCTAGCTTTTTCTTCCACCAATCATCCAAAGGATCAATTGTCCTCTTTAGGATCCCAGCCTAGTTCAGTTGATCCATATTTTAGTTTTTTTTTTTCATAATTTTAATCTTTTAAGCTAATCTAATTTATTTTTTAGTTGACTCTTATTTTATTCTCTTTCAGTTTTCTCTCAAAAATATTTTATTATATTTTACTAATCTTCTTTGCTAAAATTGGTTGTCGATCGATTATTAATTTTACCTCCTTCAAAATAAATATAAAAAAATTCGCTTCACTTTTCTCTCCATGTGGCGATAAGCCATCTCTTTTCTTTCATTCCGTTCACTAGAAAAAAAAATATAAAATGATATCAAATTGTTTTAGACCTATGATTCAAAAGAGAATTAGAATGAAATGTTGAATAAAAATACACAAAAGAAATGGAGATTATATACACAAAAAGCATAAAATCTCATAGTAAAATGCATAAGATTTTTGGCTAGTCATTGGTTGTTGCTAGATAATCTATGTAGAATTTACTTATTAGTAGAGATTATATGCAGGAATAATGCCATATTTTTCAATTTTGTCTTTTCCAAAGTGTTCTCTTAGTTGTTGACCTCTACATACATTTCATAAGTTAAAAAGGGCAAATACAACTAGTTCAACAGATTATGGACGTGACATTGCACAATTCGAAGAAAAAACACTCTAATCATTAGTGAAATTGATCAAAACAATCTCTGATTGTAAAATAGACTTCACTAATGCATCTGGAATGTAGAAATTAATTAAAATATATATTTCACAGTATCCGATGGCCAATTGATGTAGAAGATGAGCCGCCATACCGCTCGATATCTAATCTCAAGGCTTTGATGTTGACATTCATTCACGAAATTGGTTACATTGACGTTGCTAAAATATTGAAATCTATCAAAAAAGACTATCCGTGATAGATTCGATCGAGTTTACTCGAGTGTCGAGCGAGTGGATGCGATATCGCGCAAATTAAGTTGAAATCAACTCGATTTGGCGTCGATCAAATGACCTCTAATCGTGAAATGGACGTGTCGCTAAATTTCAAAATTACATGAAATTGATACCCATATTGACTTTCGTCAGATGAATACTTTTGTCAAAATTGACATGAATATCTAGGAAATTGACCTAATTTCACACTAATCCCCAAGATCTCACTACGTGACCACCTAAACCTATCAGCCGCTTGAAACTATGTCTCTACCCATGCCGAGATTGTGCAGGACCTTACCTGTCACGCCGTCCCCATCTCTTCAGTTAAAACCGCATGATCTCCTCACTCTTTGGGATTTTTCTCCTCTGCCTCGATTAAGCTCACGACGAGCTCCCTCTCTTCCTCTTCTCATCTCTCTCCTTCGCATCTTCTCCTCGCGTTGACTAATTCCCAAACCATTCTATTCCGCTGACTTGAAATCAAGCTTGATCCAACAAGTTTCATGCTCTACCACTTATATTCATGCACCAATTCTTTCCATTGTTCCTCTCTCCAGCTCGGCACAACCGAAATCTCGTAGCCTTTGTCGACCCAACACAGCCGACCAAACACCCTTCTTTTTTTCTCTTTGCCTGCGCACAACCCGATTCCAAATCTCGTCGACACTCCCCCTATTTGACCCTTGCCGAATCTAGCTCCTAGTGACATCTTACCCGTGTGGGCTCTGAAAATTTTCCACTGACCTTCAATGAAGAGAGGTTGATTAATGTCGGCCAAATTTTCAAAAGGCAGATGAAACAGTAGATAAGACATTACCTAGAGATTTTGCCCTCATTCTGTGAGGACTTTAGATATGGTTTCAGGTTTCCTATAAACACAAGAATTTATAGTTAATTACCCATCTCAATACTGAGAGAGAACTTTCCATTAAGGCTAGTCGTTAGATTGCTAATTAACAGATAAGAAGAAGAGATTGTCAATGCACTACCGGAGCTTGGAATACCGGCAACGAATGACGGACGGATAAAAGAAAACATTTCTATAACAATTCCAATATAAATTTAAAGTCTCCAACTATACAATCATAAAAGAGCTACTAATAATCCACAATGATTTAAAAAATCCCATACATAAATGTTCTAATATTCGAAAATACGCTTTAACATAACTCAACATAATTTATCGACATAAATACCTATCTCTAGCTTCTCTACGGTAAACCCGATTTTCCTTCTATCACCATTTAATTGTGATTTATTAAAAAAAAGATTAACTAACAAATGAATATAATTCAAATGGCAATTACGCTATTACACTATAAGAAATGCAAAAGAAACTAAGATGCATGCTGCCGCGTACATAAAAGAAAATAATCGCCAAACAATCAATCATATGGAAGTATGCATAACATTTCAAGAAGATAAATACATAAACATTTAAGAGATGGGTCGATATACATAAACATTTAGAAGAAGATACGTGGTATTCATAAATATTTAAAGAAGAAGATTTGAACTTTTACTTTTATCACCCGCCCATGAGTCATCGCCTATACTCACCCAAAGGATGAGTATCCATAACCTTTACCATTTCAATTTCGCCCTTTTTCATATATATATTGCACGTACATCACCCCGCCCAAGCACTAAAGTGAACTCAAGATTCAACATACACATTCATAAAGATACAATCATATCACTATGACATTAATTCATAACTAAGAAGAATCAAATGATATAAATGAAATCCAATACGATCTAAAGATTTATCCAACATGAAGAAGCAAGAAACTATTCTACAATTTATATAAAGAGAAAATCATCACGGCGAAAAAAAGTCAAAATCATCTAAACATGCATTTCATCACGAAAGTAAAGACATTTTTACCATAAATGTAAGAACATAATTACCCACTTTAACTTGTAGCTTCCTCAACCTCCTTTTCCTTTAATGCTTCCTTCCTTAAGTGAAATTCCTATAACATAAATTAAGTAAAAGTTTAATTTATATAAGATTAATTGATTATCATACCTCCTTAAATAATTCTAATCTAATTAACGATAATATACATACTTTTCTTTTATAATATAACATGTATTTTTATGTCTCTCCTAAATTTAATACTCTCTTTCTTATTTTTCTTTAAAATTGATTCTTGAAATGATCTTAAAATGATTCTTAAACTAAATTTTACTTTATACTACTTAATTCTAATTTAAATTTCTAACAAATCTATAACCCTAAGTTAGAATTATAAACTCTAAATTAATTTGACTTAACATTAAGATTAACGATATTAATAAAATCGAGTTTAATTAAATATATAATTGCTTTCGTTCTTCCTTCCTCGCGTTCTAAGACTCTACTTCGCTCTTTCTTCACGCGACGCTCTCGCTTCCTTCCCCACGACGCGAGGATCCTTCCTTCTTCCTCGCCGACGACACCTGATGCTCAGTAAAGGCCACGGAGGCACCTCACAATTAGACGCGAAGTCGCTATCGCTTCCCCTTCTTGTCTCCAGTGACGACGCTCTATGTTTTCGCCTTCCTCCTTCCTCCGACGACGACGTTGGGGTTCACGCAAGTGAGTGCAATTCTCTTTTCTCCGCTTTCCTTTCTCGTGTTTTGTTTGTGATCGAAACCGAGCGACTTTCGATCTTGTTTCTCACTAACCGTCAGCCGATTTTTTTATTATTTTAAGTTTCGTTATTACAATATCTCCTCTTATAAAAATTTCGTCTCGAAATTTAAATGACATTAATAAATACACATACCTTTACTTAAATAATTGGGTATACTTTCGATTGATTCCTTCTCCCACGTCACTTCTCGATCTGATCCATGTTTCCACAGTACACGAACAAATGGAATTTCTCTATTCTCAGATGCTTGATATCATAATCTATAATTCTTTCCCTCCTCCATAAATGTGAGATCCGATCAATATCAATAGATCGATTAATCTTATGCCTCATCAAGAATATATTTTCGCAGAAGAGAAATATGAAACAATCAGGTACTCCTTATGCGAGAAGGTAAAGCTCCTATAAGCTTTCTAATTCTTCCAAGATTTCATACCAATATAACGCGCTTAACTTTCCAACTTTGCCAAATCGCTTTTATACCTTTCATGGACAATTTTAAGAAATACAATTCTCCACTTCAAATTCTAGTCGATGTTTAAGATCATAAGATTTTCTCGCTATCTTCAAATTTTTTAATCTATCACGGATCAATCGGATCTTCTCAAACTTCATCTACTACATCCGCATTCAATGATTCTTCTTCATTGCCTCCACCCAACAAAAAGATTTTCCTTCCATACTCTTCTAAGAGCCATACCAATACTTGCTTTAAAAACTATTATTATAGCAAAACTCAATCAAAGGCAAATGAACTTCCCAATTTCCTCAAATCAAGAACACAGTCTCAACAAATCTTCCAAGTGTTTGAATTGTTCTTTTCCGACCGCCATCGCTTGAGGATGGAATGCAAGATCGAAAGTAAGCTTCGCATCTAAAGTTTGAATTTTTTTTCCACAGATGTAAATCGCCATCCCGACGGACATTAGATTTTGGCACACCATGTAACTTCACGATTTCATCAACATATTTTCTTGCTAGTTTTTCAACAAAGATCGATTGATATGATATAAAGTGTGCAGATGAATAACCTATCAATAATAACCCAACAAGATCACTCTTCTCGATCTGTGTACCAACCACAAAATCCATACAATATCGTCCCATTTCCACTCATATCGGCAGTGGTCAGAAAAGTCCACTTGGCTTCGATCGCCTTAATCATCGACACGACATTTAGAGACAAATTCAACACACTTTTTTTTCATTCCGCCACCAAAATATTTTCTTAAGATTCGATACATTTTGCACGCCTGATGAATTGTATAATTAGAATGCTTGCTTTGTAATAGTTTTTTCAAATCTAATATTTGGAATGCAAATTATGATATTTCAATAATCCCTCTTCATCGATTTCAAAATCTTCAGATGACCTACCTTTACCAAATCTAAAATTTTCTCGATACCACCATCTGGTAAAGCATCCTTATTTTGTCTTTCAAATTTGATTTTATACCATCGATAATAATGTAGCATGATCATCTCAGATTTGATAATTGAAATTTCTAATTTTTCTAAATCTTTAATCAACTCCTCCCGATGAGATCAACCACAAAGACTACCGATGTTTTTCTACTCAAAGCATCAAGAACTACATTTGCCTTCCCTGATGATATCAATATCTAAATCATAATCTTTAATGAGTTCCAACCATCTTCTTTGCCTTAAATTTAGCTCCTTCCGAGTAAAGATATATTTGCTTTGATGATCGAAAACTTCACACCTTACTCCATATAAATAATGTCTCCAAATTTTAATGCAAATACCACGCCGCTACCCAGATCATGGTGGATAGTTTTTTCATGATTTTTCAATTGCCAAGATAAGAATTACTCTTCCATTCTCGATAAGTACACATCCCAAGCCTCTTAATGATGCATCACTATAAATTTGAAATCCTTCTTCCATGGAATCTAAGCGTCATTAAATAATTCTTCAATTTTGAAAGTTTTCACACCGACCACCATTCAAACTTGATCGCTCGAAGTTAATCTCTCGATGTGGCAATCAGAAAACCCTTCAACAAATCTCCTATAATATCCTCGCCACCCAAGAAACTTTTAGCAGGTTTGGGCCATTCGCATTCTGACTTTACTCACGATCCAATCAAATCCCTTCACTACTAATCATTCAAGAATATGATACTATTTAACCAAAATTCACACTTAAAATTTTGCATATAATTCATTTTTCAAAGCTTGCAAAATAATAAGGTGGTTTTCATGAGTCGCTTTCATCTCTGAATAAATTAATATCATCTATGAATACAATCACAAATGAATCTAAAAGGGTTTAAAGATTCTATTCATGAGATCCATAAATACGATGGAGATTTGTTAAGGCATCACCACAAACTCATAGTGCCATACCTTTAATCAATGCGCCTTTTGGTATATCTTCTTCTTTAATTCTCAACGATGATAACTGATCTTAAATCAATCTAAAATATCAAGCTCCTTCTAACTGGTCAAAAAAGATCATCAATTGGTAGGATATTTATTCTTCAAGGTGAGTTTGTTAAGTTCTCTATGCATGCCTTTAAGCTCCCATCTTTCTTCTTTACAAATAATACGTGAGCTCCCGGAGATGTACAGCGATAAATCCCTTCTCTAATAATTTGTTGATTCTTCAACTCTTGTAATTTTTGATACCATTCTATATGGTACTACATGTGTTTTGCACCTCAATTAACTCAACAGAAATCTATCTTCTCTCATGAGGTAAACTGAAATCATCCAAAAAACTTCTGGATACTCTTTACTGGTATATCCTCCATCTTTACCTCTTAGAACATCAATTGAGCAAGAAGAAAACCTTCATCCTTTTACGCAAGATCTTTGAACTTTCAAGACACCATCATAATACTTATGCCCCATGAATCAATTCTTCTTTTCCGTGAATATTGAATTTGACTATCTTTTAACATAAGAAGATGATATTTAGCTAGCCAATCCATTCCTAAAATTACATCAATTCATATAGGCGATATTAATTCAGATTCAAGCTTTTTCATGAGGTTCACACCGCAAACATTTTCAAGATTCATTTGAGACTATTTGGATCAAACGAAAGTACGACATTTTCATAATTTAATCCCAAAATCCTCACACCTTCGGATATAAATGAATGTGATGCTCCAAAGATCAAATAAAACTCTAACTGAGTTACTTTCAATAAAGATGATACCTATAATGAATGTATATGAATATTATATCAGACAATAATAAAAGTGTAACGCTTAATATAAATAAAGACATACCGTAAACATCGCAGTCCGCTTGTCGTCGGAGTGCATAAACTCGGTATGTATTCCGTTTGCCTGAAGAGTTTGAGGTGGAACGATGCGCTTGATCCATCCTTTGTACCAACAACCTGGGAGGTTGAATATTTTTCAAGATCCATTAAAGATCCCCGACTCAAGAGAGGCAATATTTTGCCATATGTCTGCCGATGGCACCAAAAGCAAGTGTTTGTGCGAGAGACACTCTCCTTTATGTGCTCTTCCACATCTCGTGGCAATACTGTATATATCGACTTAGCTTCTTCCGCTTTGATTTTTCGCTTTGAACATTTTGCCTAAATTTTAGCCTATCATCATTCCTCCTCTTATGAATATCTCTCCTCCTCCGAGTGCACATCCAATTATCCTTCTCCCCTCCACCAAGACAAGATAATCATCAATACCCAAAGGAATTAAGGGCCGTCTGATTACATCCTTCAGTCCAGATAGAAACCTATGACATTTTTCTTCTGCATTTGGTATCAATTGAGTCAGATACCTTGAAAGATTAATGAACTCTTCATATTGCATTATAGAACGATCTCCCTATATCAATCTGATGAATTTATCTTGCATTTGTCTCTACCGAGATGGTACAAACCAATCTCTAAAAGTCTTCATAAAGTCCTCCCATGATATAAGATGCAAGACTCCTTCTCTCTTCAGAATCGCCCTCGCCACCATCTCTCTCGCTTCACCCTCAAAAGCAAAAGAAGCCAAAGCAACTCTTCTTTGAGGGCATGACATGCTAAGATTTTCTATCCCATCAACCGCTTTCGATTCTATAGTCCTCCCTGTCGAGAGGTGGTCTCATATCTTGAAATAGTTTCAGATCAATAAAACCCCACCACTTCCACTACTGTAGGTTGATTCTTATCATTTGAGTCATTGCTTCCATCATTTGAGTAAATGCATCTATCGAAGAAGGTGGTTGCACCAAATTTGATGCTCAACGATTTATCTCTCTATTTTCACTCATAAGATCTTCTAAATTGATTCCATAGGTCTGATAAGCACAAATTAATTATAATCATTACACATTAATCAATATAATCATATGCAAATCTCTTTATAAAATTTATCATCTTCCTAATGGCTCTTTGATTATGATCATACTTATATCCCTAAATTCTAGCTCGATACCAATTCTTGTCAACCGAGCTTGGAATACGGAACACGACGGACGGATAAAAGAAAACATTTCTATAACAATTCCAATATAAAATTTAAAGTCTCCAACTATACAATCATAAAAGAGCCACTACAATCCACAATGATTTAAAAAATCTCCCATACATAAATGTTCTAATACGATTCGTGAAAAATACGCTTTAACATAACTCAACATAATTTCTCGACATAAATACCTATCCCCGCAGTTCTACTACAGAACCCCGATTTTCCTTCTATCCCATTTAATAGATTATTACCGAAAAGATTAAACAACTAACAAATGAATATAATTCAATTATGCTATTACACTATAAGAAACAAGAAAAGAAAACTAAGATGACGCTGCCGCCAATACATAAAAGAAAATAATCGCCAAACAATCAATCATGCGGGTATAACATTTGCAAAGAAGATATGGAATACATAAACATTTAAGAAGAAGATATGGGGTCGATACATAAACATTTAGAAGAAGATATGTGATTCATAAATATTTAGAAGAAGATATAACTTTTCTTTTATCACCCGTCACGAGTCATCGTCTATACTCACCCAAAGGATGAGTATCCATAACCTTACCATTTGCCAATTTCGCCCTTAATCATATATGTGCAGTACATTCGTCCCCAGAATTATCTGAACTCAAGATTCAACACACATTCATAAAGATACAATCATATCACTATGGACATTAATTCATAACCAAGAAGAATCGGTTGAAAAAAAATAATACGATTCAAAGATTCGATCCAACATGAAAAGAACTATTCACAATTTTATATAAAAGCAGAAAATCATCACAGCGTGGAAAAAAGTCAAAATCATCTAAACACGATTTCATCGCGAAAGTAAAGACATTTTTACCATAAATGTAAGAATATACCCACTTTAACTGTAGTTTCCTCAACCTCCTTTCCTTTAATGCTTCCTTCCTTAAGTGAAATTCTATAACATAAAATATTAAGATTAAAGTGACTTTATATATAGATTAATTGATTATCATACCTCCTTAAATAATTCTAATCTAATTAACGATAATATACATACTTTTCTTTTATAATATAACATGTATTTCCCTTATAGGTTCTCCTAAATTTAATACTCCTCTTTTCTTATTTTTCTTTAAAATTGATTCTTGAAATGATCTTAAAATGATTCTTAAACTAAATTTTACTTTATACTACTTAATTCTAATTTAAATTTCTTAACAAATCTATAACCCCAAGTTAGAATTATAAACTCTAAATTAATTTGACTTAACATTAAGATTAACGATATTAATAAAATCGAGTTTAATTAAATATATAATTGCTTACTGTTCTTCCTTCCTCTGTTGCTCTAAGACCAAGCTTTCTTCACGACGCTGCTTCCTCTCCACACGACGCCGAGATCCTTCCTTCTTCCTCCGTCGACAAGACACGGATGCTCACATCAGCAAGGCGCCAATGGAGGCACCTCACAACGGCTAGAGACGCGTATCGCTTCCCCTTCTCTGACGACGCCTTCAGAGGATGACGTCTGCTTTTCCTTCCTCCTTCCTCCGACGACGACGTTTCGAGGTTCACAGTGAGTGCAATTCCTCTTTCTCTTTTCTCCGTTTCCTTTCTCAGATGTTTTGGTGTTTTCAGATCAAACCGAGTCACTTTCGATCTTGTTCTCCTCACTAACCTGTCATTTATTTTATTATTTTAAGTTTCGGGTTATTACAAGTATGTGGAGCTTAAATATTTATGAAATTTATCATTCTTAACTTAGAGTGGATGGTGGGGGAAATGGTGATGCAGCCGATTAAGATCTCATAGTTTCCATTTTAGTGTATCTAATCTTAAAGATGGAATTAACTTTGAAGGATTCTTGTCAAGAATGTAGGTATAGTTTAAGAGAGCCTTGTAGACCTGGATGATGTTTGTTTAAAGAGACATACTTAAATCCATCTTTGCTAACAAATGGTTTTTTGTCATATCCGGTGCACCCACACTCTATGATTCGCACCTCAAGGAGCAAAGTCATTGGGGAACATACGGGTTACAGTCATGACCGTAATATAATGAGGGTTATTGAGAGGCTAAGTCACCCTGGCCGAGACTTTCTGTCGATCATCATACATGAATTTTGGTCACAAATCACGCAGATAAGAGGGCATATGCCATGTCTTTACTAACAATTGGAATATAAAAATACATTTGATTCATTGACTTTCTTTGAGGTAGACTGTACCCAACAAATGGTGGAAGGTGGATTGAATAAATTTTGTTTTAAGTTATTTAATATTGAATTTCATTTGAATATTTATAGTTTAATGACATATTAGATTTCTTATTTGAATCGATACTTGATTCAAGTTAATTTGATTTAAAATTGCAAACATAGGAAATCAAACACACAAATATTATTTTTTAGACCTTGTCAACTTTGTTGACTTACTAGTAAAGAATCAGGCTTTTAGATACATAATTGTGTTTCTAACCTGCTTCAGAGTTTAAATTTTGAATATAAAGTTTTGTAATTAATATCATTGATGGTCGTATGCAAATGTAAAATAAAATCTTTAGTTTAGAAGGGATCATTCAATATTGTGATTAGCCTTATCAACCCTAATCCTTATGAGGAGGATTAGGCTAATCAGCTGCGACTTATGGCTGCCACTATGCATAATGATTGACTTACTTGAGGATGTACATAATCAATAAATCTGAATTTAACTTTTGGAAAGAAGAGAGATTGTATCTTTATAAAACTATCAGTTAATTATTGAAATTAATTGCATGATTCTCGAGTAGAGTGAGCTCAATTTGATTTTAATTTAACCCTAGTAGTATTCTCAAACCATGTGATTGAGCATCTAATATCTGGCGGATCACATGAAGACTCAAAATTATCTTATGTTAACCGCATTTCATCCTTACACTAAGTTTAAACTTTTAATCAAAGTGTCGCTCACGAGTTAATTTAGATTGATTCTAGTTCATTTTACTTTCTTGTTGTTGAAACTTTATGGACCATTTTTTTTAACTTTCCACTTAAAAGGAGTTAATGATAAGTGATTATTGGCATATGTTGAGGTGGTGTCGTTATGAATTTAGTATGCTTTCTTAAGAGGATTTGGAATCAAACCTCAATTGGGAGGTCTATGGTTCATCCTTAACCATAATTTGGCTTCTCTCTTATTTAAGGGTTGAATTATAAATCAATAGTAGGTCTTGCATGAGATTTTTAATATCACACTAAGTAGAGGGAAACGACATTACAATTGTTGATCTCTGCATTGGTTTAAATGTGATTTTATATTTCAAAGCAATTAGATATAGTAGTTGCGATGCATGTGAACGCGTTGCTTAGAGATTAATGTTTTCTATCCATTTGCACAATATGTTGCGAATTCGGCAGCGTTAGGAGCATTTTAAGTTTCATTCAATCATCTGAAGCATTGTAGATTGTTTGCAACCGAAAAAAATAATAAATAAAAAAATAAAAAATTAACATCTTGACTCCAGCGCCGCGACGTCGTAAACCTGGTGCCTTGGCGCTGGTTTTGTTGCCCATAAGTTTTAAAAGTCTTGAAAAACACCACTACTCCCACCAACAACCATCCCCCATAGTGATAACTATCGAGGGACATTAAAAGCGGTTTGGAGGCGGGTTGTTGATAGGAGAGTGAGAGTTGAGAATTGATCGCTATAAGAAGAGAAGGGATGACCCTTCTTCTTCTTCTTGTTCTTCTTCTTTTCTCGGCCTCACTCCCTTTCCTCTCTTTACTACGGATTCTTGTAAGTTTCTCTTTATTGCATGCTCTTCTTCTTGCACAAAGCAAGATTCTAGCTAAAACTTCAAATGAAATGCTTCTTTTATACGATTCCTCGTTCTACAGGAAAATCTTGAAAAATTTCACAGTTGATCTTGGAACGAGTCCGAAATGAATATTCTTCGTCGATCTTGGATTCGAAGCAAGGGAAAAGAACGCAATCGCATTAAAAATGAAATTTTAGGCATTTTCATGACAAATGCTGCCGAAATCAAGATTAAACCATGCTTTAATTTACTAAACTTCAAGACCTCTCAACTTGACATGCGTGAGATGAAAAATCCTCTCTCTGTCGATCTTGGATCCGTAACAAGGGAGAAGAGTGCATTTTCGCACTAAAATATTTTTATAACTAGTATTGTTAAGTCATTATGCTGCAATAATTTGTAATAATTGTCAAAACATAAGAAAATTATCTTAGAACGGAGTCTTCCAACTCGTACCATCGTTGCTAATACGTAGTGTTGCGACGCTGAGCTCTTGGGATTTTAAATGTTGACACTTCACTTTGCAGCGTTGTTGTATGTCGTCGAGGCACAGTGACCAGCGCCAAAACTTGGCACCACAATAGAGTATTGTGCCGCCAAAATTTTGTAGTGCCACTTCCTTCTTGGATTATAATACCAATGTGTCCACCTGTAGTGTCGCAATGTTGCCTTCTTTGAATTAAGCCTAAGTCCCAAACACCTAGCGCAGAGGCACTAGATTCTGAGCACTATGACGCTGACTTTCCTGTTAAAAGTGTGGCATTGGTCAAAAGTTTTGTTTTTTCTTTTCATTAAATCGCTTGCCTACTTTTGAACACTTTTTTGATCGGCGCTTTTGATTGCCTTAGGCCGGGTCAAATAGTCAACCTATTTTATGTTACTTATCATGGCCTCAATGATCGTCGGGTTTACAAGGCCAAAGTGCTGCCCTATTTGATTTTAAGACTTATGTTTCTTTTCTAACGGCCTTGAGGCTTTATTACCAAGATGTCGAGCTTTAGGGCGAAGCACCAACTTCTGCCATCATGGCAATGAAATCCAAGGCCGCGACGTTTTATAGACGAGGCATTGTACCCTAGGAAAAAAACCAAATATGGAACACATTTTTGTTCGCCATATGAACGCCACTATACACCATAACAACATTCCAAAGGGATGCAAGTTCAATCTATATGTTCACCATGTGAACACCCTAATGACATTCCCAAGGGATGTAAGCCCAATCTATATGCTCGTCATGCGAACACTTAAATTCTAACTAGTTTTTTAATGGATGTATGCCCAGTCATTTGTTCGCCATGCCAACTTCCCTATCTATTATGACATTCCAAATGAATGTAAGTTCAATCTTTCTGTTTGTTATGCGAACACCTTACTGGCATTCCAACGTGATGTAAGTTCAATCTTTCTATTCACGGATGTAAGCCCAGTCCTATGTTCGTCATGCAAACTTCTCTATAATTAATGGCATTTCGAAGAGATGTAAGCCCAACCTATATGTTTGTCATGAACCTCTACACTATAATGGCATTCCAAATGGATGTAAATTAATCCATTAGTTCGCTATGCGAACTCTAAACCCAAACTGACCTTCCAAGGGATGTAAGTCCAATCCATATGTTCGCCATGCGAACACCCTAACGCATTCCAATGGATGTAAGCTCTATATATATCTGCAAAACAGACTGCATTAAATTATTAAATAAACTCATAAATTAAGTTTACTCTTAATTCACTAAATACCTATACAATGCCTCTAATCTACTGGGATATACAGGCAAGTAAAGACCCCACGGGCATTACGCTAATAACCCTATGATGTTGGTAGATTGGAATAATGGCAGTCCTGGGATGATGGAACAATAAGATCTTGATCGGGACTACCCTCTATTTTCCCTTAAACAATCATTCATATCACACCTCCAGACACCGATTCATATTAGATATATATATCTATTTTCAACCTTAATCGAGAGTGTTCTCTTACTGCAATAAGAGGGGTAATTAACTATCAATGCTTTCGTTGATAGGAAGTAGAATCCAGATTTAAATAAACTCTAACATAATGTTAGGGGAAATTTGGTTGAATATATATCAATATGTCTCATGAAGAACGAACTCCCCGAACATCTTATAAAGATGGTGCGGAGGTTTGCAGAGGACATTCTTCAGATCATAGATCCATCATGTTTGGTTATTTACAACTTATTCTTCATGAATCATAATGCAATCAATTGTCCACTAAGGGGTTGAGTTTGTACTCATTAGCATACTACTTGGGTAGAAAAGCGTTTAAATATCTTGTGAAATTTCTTGTAAACTTCATTTAAGTTTCTTCCTTGTTTAATGATAAGTGTTCGGATAAATGGTAGGTCCCACATGTTCCCCTTCTAAATTTAGATGTAAGGTCTAAAAACATTATCCAAATGCTCATTACAAAGTCATGCATGTGCTTATGAGTGGACACCGCATTCATTTGAATTCATTAGAAGATTCCTTTTGTGAATTTCACTTTTGAGTCATATTTTAATTTTGAAAGCATGCATTCCACCACACTTCAAGTTTAAAGCGCTTCAATTGTGTAGTCCAAGTGTCTATTGAAACTCACCAATTATATTCACTGATGAGTGACTCATTTAAGCATTCGTTCTTGCAATTTTAAAGCTTTATATTTCATTAGAGGACTTATTTGAATTGTATTTATGGCTAAGCTTAAATCTCAATGTAGGCTTTCAATAATTGTGTATCCAATCAGATCTATCTTTAGGATAATTTGAAATGAGATAATTTATGTTTATTAAAGGGATTTATATATAACATATATTTCATGAATCCATTTTGAGTTCAACTTTCATTTAGAATGTAGTCTTGAAGTTTATTTTAAATTCAACTTAGTTTAGTTAGTTCAATTTCAAGTTACGGTTAGTTCTGTAAGTCCGATTTTGGAATTTGGCATCTCTTGGCATCTTCCCCACTTGCGTCGACGAGGTTTCCACTACACTTATAGGAAGCGTGTATGATCAGATTTTGCAATGTATGTCAATAATCTCTTAAAAGGCTCGATAGGCCTTCAAGTGCACTGTAAAGCTTAATGATCAATTTATATTTTAATTTTAAGCTTTAGGTTCAATTTATTTCAGGTCTTGTGGTGTAAAATTCAATAAATTTTGTAGCATTTTAGCACTATTCAAGAAAAGTATGTATGGGTGGTGTACATATCGCAGCCGAATGCGCCTTTTCACCATGCCAAGAAAGCGTGTATGAATTTTTGTTGCTGCACAAAACTACATATTTTCTCGTCATGCTAAGAAAGACGTATACATATACTTATGTACATGCAAGCAAACACATATTTTTCTGTCATACCAAGAAAGGCATGTATTTATTTTAAAAGTGCCATCCCCACGCCACACACGATAAGGGTTTTCATCTACACTAAGGCCCTATTGGCATATTTTTTAGTCGCCGTAAAAGCAAGGAGTGTTTGGGAGCTGCTTTCTAAATCCCGTTTTGTAAGAAATCTCTTACTTGCTTTTTTGCCTTCGAGTGGATGCGCTCAGCTCGTTCGCCTTCAGTAAAAAATTATCTTCCAAAATTACTCCGTTAACCCAATATAATGAATGAAAGCCACAATACTCTTACGTCTTTTCGTGTTCGGCATTTTCGCATTTGCACTTCCCTATTCCTCAACCCATGAACCGTGAAGGGCCTGGAGCTAGGGCTTCACTAAACTGAGCATCGAATGACAAAGGAGCTTCGAATCCTCCACCAGTTATTCATTTCCTCGACGCACTATCTCCTCGCCTCGCCATCGCGTGACTCCAACAACAACAAATGTATGTCCTGCAACGAGCCATTAAGTGCATCTCGGCTTCTTGTAATTTCTTGATTTGTGATTTAGAAGTTGTTATACCAATTTCTCTCGGTTTCTCTTGATTTATAATTAATTCTTAGTAGGCAAGAAAAGGTTGAAAATTAGGGAACTGTTTTTCATGGAAAACCTTTCAGACTTGATTTGATCTTCTTCATCTTTCACAATTGTAGTTCACTTAATAGATTCAACATTTGCCTTACTTGGAACCTTTGGCCTCCTTTATATTTAGTCTTAAGATAAACTCATCGCTCTCTTACTGACTTTAGAGACAATTCAGTGAAGATGGAGGAGACAAATAAGCAAGACTTTGCCTTTGATTTGCTCAGCTTCTTCGTTAGGAGTTTTAATCCAAACCATGGTAGGATTATTAAGAAACACAATAATTTTATAATCTAATTCTATTGCTTCCAAAAGATCCAAAGCCTTCAAATATGTCTATATGTACTTAATTACTTACATCTGGTAGTTGTCTTTATCGAACAACAACAACAACACAATTGAAGAAACTGACTTCAACATCCATAGTTTGCTTTCAATAGATCCTTTAATAAGAGGCTTATGATATCAAATTATTACTAATTAGAGTTAAGAGAACGAAAAATAGAATTGTTGTTTTCAATATTCACACAACTTTAGGAGCTTCGTGAGTTGTGGCAAGCAAAATATTGGTGTTCTACTGTATTGTTAAAAATGATTCACATGCTAGTCTTTCAAATTCAATTTGGTATTCACATGCAAGTCTTTCAATAAGGGTTTTAGATCTTCTATAGTCCAATCTTAACACTTTGTAGAATCTTCAAGGTGATCCTATCGTCAGTTAGCGATGTTTTGGGTGGAAATCAATGTAGTAGCCCTCAAATCAATAAATTTTCAATTTATAGCTAAATAGAGATTCAATGGAGACAACATGCTATATTAGATTATAGAAGAAGGAAATACAGTAGGTTAAAGTGATATACATAGTGCATCATGTCAAGAACCATTTGGCATAAGATTACACTAGCGACACTTAGATAATCTCATTTCCACTGGTTTAACCGCATTTTGCTTAATTTCATTTATGTGTATATATGTTCTAGAATATACGATAAAACTTTTCTTTTCATGTCAATGAACTTTACATGAATAAAAGATTTTTGAAGAGCTAGTACAAGGGCAAACAAAGGGAGAATTTTTAAGTTCCTCTTTAGATGATGAGCAAGAAGAGGAACAATGAATAATATATAACTCATAATTTGCCACATTATTCTAGAAGCATATGTAGCTACAAATGAAAGCAAATGAGAAGGAGATGTTCTAGTTAAATGCTAACATGAACTGAATGATGACACAAAGAAACATGATAATGCAAATGATGTAGAGGATTATTGTGATGGTGCTAGCACATGCTTCTCTTGCCAATCATCTCACTGCCAACATTGTGTTTGTCAATCCACCAATTGACCCAATGCTTTTTTGAGTGCACTTGAGTGGAGGAATGCGTTAATCAATTAACTCCGGTCTACTCCTTAAAATATACCTATCACATTTGAGTTTATGACAACTACCCAATTAGAAATTATTATAAATGAAAAGATTAAATCTTTCATCATTGTAAAATAAGTAGAAAAGTTGGTAAGTAAAGTCGTATACCCATAGAATATGAACAAGTGTCAAAACTAAAGGGCTATTCAATGTTAAAATTTAATACTGATGTTAATAGCAATCCTAGATAGTACATACAATTTAAAGTGGCTTGCAACAATATTGAGGCAATGATGCGATGCTCTTTCACAATTAGGCCTAATTTTTTACTACTTTCAAATAGTAAGTTGAATTACTTAATGACTTGATCAAGACATCTACTGAGTTAGAAAAGGTGTTCATCATAAGGTTCACTAGTGCAATTAAGAAGATAATCATTATTAACCTCCCCTTGGAGAAGAAAAGAAAAAATGAGTCAATAATCAAATATGTAATACACTTGCTTACCATGAGTATGAAGTGTAAACAACAACTAGAGGAGTATGCAATCTTATTGCTGATGGGTAATATTGATGACAAGATAATGCTCTATCTATGCATGACTTTTATTATGACATTTGAAGAGTTGCTTGATCGAGTGACAAATTTTGAGAAGTTAAATTATTCAAAGGTAGAAGGCCACTTGAAAAAAACAAAGAAGGGCAAGTCCTTCAAATCGAGGAGTGAATCTCCTGGCATTTTTTATAGTTCAAGTAGAGAAAAATTGGTAATTTATAATGTTAACAAGGAAAAGTAACCCGCTTACATAGTTGAAAGGGCAAAACAACCGATTAATCCCAACCTTCAGCCAAAGATAATCCTCAGAGGCAACGATAAACATCGAACCTTCTTGTGTGATGGAGAGTGCCCAAAGCAATTAATAGTAGATGACAGTGAGCATGCTCTTAAAAGTTGATAAACAAAGAATGTTTTTTTAAATGAGAAACTATAATTAAATTATTCGACAAACACTCAAGACAGGTTCGAGCTATAAGAGTACAAGAGGCCAAAAGAATCAAATCAAACTAACAATCTAAACTATAATATCTTCAACTAATTAGTCACCCAATCGAAGATTGTTATCTATTTAAAGTTTGGCCATAAAAATAAAGAAAAAGGCTAATTCACACTATTCAATTGTGTTCAATAATATTTTTATTTATCTACAAAGGTAATCGATAAGGGTGGTTGCATCCTCTTTAGTACCATTAATGGAGGATAAATAAAAAAAAAGTAGTACAAATGAAGAGTGAGAAATTACAATATAAAATAAAAACTATAAAAATGTTAAAACAACTTGGCTGTATTCATGGTCTTAAGTGGAAATTATCCCTTGAACTAGTACTCAAGCTAAAAGAAATGCCGAGTTTAAGCACCTCAACTTCTCGAAGGAATTTCAATAAGATCAAATCATCGCAATATAAGAAGCATCCTTCTCAATTTACATCAAATACATATCAAAAGCCAAGTTGAATAAGAATCTCGAGAAAAAAATAACTCAAATGATCATCAATAATTTGAAGGAATATAACTAGCCAATAAGATAGGCTATCAGGCTTGTTGACTTCATGTCTGGACTTCAGATCATTGAGTCGAATGAGGAAGATGTAATGATGGGTTGCTTCTTAGAGAAATATGTCGAGTTATTTTAGTGTCGATAGATATCTCTTGACGAAATTCATATTAAGATGTCAACTAGAATCAAATAACTCTCATAAATGTAATGTGCTTGGGTGAACTTAGAAGGTTTGTCCTCGCAAGAGGAGGAATTCCCAAAAGAGTAATACCCAAGTTGGGTTGGCGCTTCCTTGATGGAGACGAGTCGTAATCTTTGATTATAACCGACATAGAGCATATAAAGTTGGGCAATGATTCTGAAACTTTCATTCAATCTTTTGGGATGAATGATGATCTTAAAGAAGTTATTCAAGAATTCAAGGGATAAGGTGAAGTGCAATTAAGGAGTGACAAGGTGATTATTTTGCCACCAAAGTAAGGGCTCTTATGCAATGATAAAAGTAAAAAACATTGAGGTTAATGAAGACATTATTTTTTAAGATCTTAAAAGTAAATTAAATGTAAAGGAATTGATAATAACATTCTATTGCATTTGAGAAAGATCCTTGTATAACTTAGTGTGTACGAGCTCTCTTGATGTCAAAAGATTTTCAAAAAACTTTAAAATAGATTTTAAAGATCTAGACTAAGAAATATGAAGTGATGTATATAAGTATTAAGAACTCAAGATTTCCGGTGATCACTTTCTCCAAAATCTCATGCTTGAAACATCTAAACACAATCTGTCTTTGTATCTTATTATAGAGATGATATCATAATAAATCAAATTCTAATACAACCAATCTCCTTAGTAAATCTCATGTACATATGAGCATTGAGGTTGCTCTCCTTGATATTCAACATCTTGGGCAAGATAAGCTAATGGTGCATGATTTCAAAAAAGGATAAAAGATTCTTGGATTATTCATCCTACTTTTTAGATTTGGAGAGCTTTACATTGATGCTAAGTTTCATTTTATGGATGCTAACACTTCATTCAGGTTCTACTAGGTCGCTCTTGGATTCAGGAGTTTGGGATGGTTCTATTCACTTTACACTAGTGCATGAAGTACTTAAGGGATGGAGAAGAGCATAGGATCACTGGCAATATTCAATCGTTTGTATTCACGAGGCTAAGATATATGAAAATGCAAAGTATTTTCTTTCAAAGGAGTAAGCTTTAGCAACTTATAATTTTAACTTTGAAGACCCCAAAAATTGCCCAAAGAGAAGAAAGAAGAGAAGAAACAAAAAGAAAGAAAGAAGACAATACTAGCTTTTCTTAAAATAATTGATACTCTATCGAATCTAAAGTGACTCATTTCTTATCTAAGTAGTGATATTGAAGTGTAAGATAATACCCTCATTAAGCTTAGGGAGATATGCGAACCTTCGATAAAAGGGAAGAAGAGAATAGATTACCTCGACTTTAATTATGATTTTGAATTTATTTATAAAAGTGAAATTTAGTGTCTCTTTGAGAAGGATGGCTAATCTATTAATATCAAAAGGCTCATTTATGATCATGCTAATCCCTCAATGTTTCAAAGAAATCACTCCACGTGAGATTTATAGCATTGAAGATTTGAAGATATTCTATGTACCTTCTTTAACTGAGAGTGATGGATTGGAGACCTCATTTTATAAATTCGAGGAGAATTAATGTCAAGATTCTAGTTAGCATATTTAGTACTTGGAATCTGAAGACATAGTGTTACGTGAGTGTTGGGGTATTATCCTTTAAAGATTCGGAGAATGATGCACAGGTCGGGTGTTGATGGTTGGACTACCAATGACGAGCTTAATTCTTTAAATACTTATGGAATTTAAAGAGTTTATAGGCCTCACAAAGAAGTGATAACCATACCTCCAAAAGCCTTGGATACATGTGACAAACATTCAGAGAAGCACTTGTTATGCAATAATAGATTTTGATATTAAAATTGAAATTGAAGGTGAAGATGATTTATATGAAGTTGATCTCACCAATGATCAAAATTTAGAAGTCAAGCATGGATTTGATGAATTTGAGGATGCTGAGCAGACTACTACTATGGATATAGTGAAAAAAATAAATTTAGGAAATGAAGAGGACCCTTGCCCAACCTTTGTTAGTGCCTTCTACTTGAAAATAAGGTTGAAAAGATAAAAGCACTGCTTTATGAATTTATGCCTATACATATGCTGAAATTCCTAGCTTATCTCTTGATGTGGCAATTCACAGACTGACTATTAACCCCAATACAGTGCATGTTAAGCAAAGCCCATAGGAGGATTAGATTAGAGGTTGAATAGCAGGTAATTACAAAAACTAAGAAGCTCATTAAAGCGGGCTTCATCCGTGAATAAAAATACGGAGATTGGATAGCCAACATAATTCTGGTGAAGAAGAAAAAGTCAAATTTGCTTTTGCATTGACTTTCGTGACCTTAGTAAGGCATGATCAAAAGATGATTTTTTGCTATCACTATCAAAATTGCTAGTGGACATTACTTTTAACTATGACAAATTCTTTTTTATGGATGGATCGTTAGGGTGCAACTAATTCAAAATGGTTCTTAAAGATTAAAAGCTCACATCATTCAGGATGTAAATTGGTATATATTGTTACACAATTATATCCTTTGGTCTGAAGAATGCTGGAGATATGTATCAAAGAGTCATGACTTGCATTTTAATGAACTGATTCATCAAAAAGTAAAATGCTATATTGATGACCTCATCATTAAAAGCTTGTACAACATAAATAACCTTGATGATCTGAGGATTGTCCTTGAAGTGATTAGAAAATATGATCTTAAAATAAACTTTTATTGCACTTTTAGGAATTTCTTAGAAAAATTTCTTGTCTTTGTAGTTCGTTATAGAGAAATTGAAATTGACCCTATAAATTTCTAAATATTATATGTCTATATATTTAAAAGATTTGTTTGTTTTTTCCTAGTTGTTCTATTATGACTCTTATGATATCATCGAATTACACTAGATATTAAATTTTTGATTGACTATATCACAACCAAATGAAGCATGGAGAAAAACAAAATAACAAAATATTTTCAACACGTAATTCAATTCAGTTCAAACTTCTCATTTCATTATCACGTAAAATAATACAAGATTCTATAAATCTAGAGCTTTAATAATTTTGTTCTTCATATAAGAAAGAGAGAACTTTATCGTATCATAAATATAGAACATCTGAGACAATAAAAAATGTGAAAAGATGGAACCAAGTAAATTCTTCTTAGTCCCATCCTTTGCCTCCCAGTTTGAATCTCCCTTTTTTGGATCTTCTCATTTTTTAATCTTCACAACAAACAACACATAGACAATACAACATTGCACACACCAATACATTCACTTCGAGTTTCACTCTTTGAGTAGCACTACACTCAAATACATTGTGACATACATTTTTCTGAAATTCTTTTCCAATGCAATTAGGAACTTAATAGTTCCATCCATTTAGTTGTCCTCTATGTCCTCATCAATAACTCCCTTGAACTGCATTAGCAACTCTATAAACTGTCCGCTGAAACTACTCAAAATTAATCTATTGGGCAGTATGGTCGCGACATTACACTGCAACGCTTAGGCATTGGGTTCATTGTGTTCTAGCACCACAAATCTGATACATTAGTGCTTAGGCACTCTATTTACTGTCTTTAGGCTTAAATATAAAGAGTTGTAGCACCACAATGTTAGTTTTTCAGTGCCTAGGTGCTATGATTTCTACCTTTATGTTGAATTTTAAGAGATTTTAGTATCACAATGTTGGTTTTTTAGCACTAATGCGCTCTAGTCTTTGTTTTCAAGTATTTTTAGGCTCTTTTTGGGCTCCTTTTGGTCCTGTGACACTATTCTTTGCAACATCTAGGCATTGTACTCTATCTTAAGGTCTAAATCTTTGCTCATACGTTGTCGCAAAGCTTTGGTACTGCCTTATCTATCTTAGTACCAAATTTTCTATATTATAGCACTGAAACTTTAGTCCTCAAAAAGTAAACGTTTTTTCTTATCACTTCATTTGAGAATTTCTTATAAACAAATGTCAAAAATATTGAAATTAATCATAACTTCACATTAATTAATCATAGATATATAGTTTAAAACACCTAAATTTAACTATGTTTTTATACTCATCAATTACTTCAAAGAAGACAAGCTACCAACTAATAAATTTTTATCTACGTATATTGGATAGAGGATTCTACGATATGTCTATGTTAATGACACTCTTTATTATAGATCCTTTAAGAAAATGTGGCTACGTTATCTGTGGATATATAAAATTAATAAATTTATGCTAATATTTATGAAGGGCTCTATGACGCACATCAATCAGGCCTCAAAATAGCTCTCGAAATTAATAAAATGAGATATTATTGGCCTTTAATGGTGAAAAATTATAGTGATCATGTCAAAAAAATATCATGAATGTCAAATTGTCACTAGCCTTTGAATCCACTATGCCTAACTATTGCATCTTGGTCATTTGAATGTTAGGGCACAAATATAATTAGGTCAATTGATCCACCATCATATATTTGTCATTGTTTCATCCTGATAGTGATTGGCAATTTCTTCGAGTAGGCTGAAGTTGCTTTATTCATAGAGGACACTATTAAACGAGTCATCTATTTCCTTACCAATAATAGTCTTTAGATTTGACATGTCACACCAAATTATCTCAAAGATAATGATCGATCCTTCAAGAGCGCAAAAATTATAGATTCATCAATTGACATAAGGTCAATTGACAATACTCATTAATTTACAATTTAAGGGTCAATGGCCTAATGGAGTAATAAAACACTAGTCAAACTTCTAAGAAGATCCTCACTAAGAACAAAAGAGAGTGACATAATAAAGTGATAGAAATTTATATGTTGGTGTTTGAAGAGAGTGACATATTATGGACATTTCATACCACCTACAAATCGATCATCCATATATGTTGGTGTTTGAAGTTGAAGCAGTTTTATCATTATAAATAGAGTTGTCTTTACTTTGAGTAGTTCTCTAATTTAATCTCACTTAAGTCGATAATGCTTATTTACGAATGGAAGAACTTAATGTGCTTAATGAAGTTAGACTCCAAGCTCAACAAAATTTAGAAATTTATCGAGCAAGAATATCTAAAGCTTTTAATTCTATGGTGCGCCGTCGGACATTAAGAGGAGAGTTGATCTTGCTACTAAGATGTTCAATTATCTCTTATCGAAGAATTAGTAGCAAAAATTTGAAGCCAATTAGGAAAGTCTTACGTTATAGTGAAAGTGTATGGAGGAGCTACAAGCTTATTGATTTGAATGAAGAAGGAGCTACCATCTTATTGACTTGAATGATTAGTGGTTGATGCTATTGATTAATAATCGATATCTTAAAAAATACTACATATGATTGTATATAATTATATGTTTAAATGAATATTGTCCTTGTAACTCTTTATATTAAATATATGTAATGTTTCTTAAAATTTTTTTTGTAATACAAGAATGCATTTTCAAACTACCACGAAAATCCCCCTGTAAGATATGAGCTTTTATATATTTATTTGAGTTGGCATCATACCTTATGCTTAGATCCTTAAGTAATTATATGATGATTGACAATAAGTCTCATCTGCTTAAATAAATAATAAAAAAGAAAATCATATCTTACATAAGGCATGTTTAAGTTAGCATTTTAAACAAGGGGTATTTTAAATTCTTATATCCAAAAATTATAGAACTTTCCTTTGTAAGACTGTGGGCATTATAATATATATATATATAATTCAAGTAACACTACTTTTGTTGGGTCCTAAGTCTCGGATGTGAATAGTGGAGGGTTGCGTTAGGTAGTCGATAACTAGCGTAAAACTTGTTAAAAGAATCAAGACATGAATCCTTTAATACGTTGTGTTAGTATTAGGGCATTCCCTGAAAATGACGTATTGTATGGACTGAATATAGTGAAAAGTGTGCAAAAGCCATTGCATTAGCATCCCCCGGGTGTAGTATTAAATAAGCAAGGGTTTTCATATTATGGATGGATGCGAGCAAAGAAGTTAGTCCATGGAAGTTAGAGATGAACATATTATTAGTTATAAGAATGGATTTAGTAAAACACAATTGATTATTTTTTTATAAGAAAAATAAATTGTTTAGATTGTAAATATTGTAAAATCTTTATGGGTGAAAGTTTAACTACCCAGTATCGGTTGCTAGTTTTAGATTTTAAGATAAAGGATTGAATGATGAAAAATAAATTGAATCATTATCTGAGTTTTAGATGGAGGCATTTAAAGAACTCTAATAAAAATATTTTTAAGAGCAAGTTATATGATCTTAGAATTTGAGATGTTCATGAGGAAGCTAATGTTATGTGGTAAAAAATTACAAATGAAATTAAGCAAGTTGCAAAAAATATATTTGGAGAATCAAAAGAAAAAGCTTCTTAGTAAAAATAATTAGTGTGGAGCCAAAATGTGTAAGAAAAGATAAGAAATAAGAAGCTTTATTAAAAATTTGATTTAGATGTAAAAATTTAGAGAATTGAGAAAGATATAAAGTGATATGTAGATATTCTAAAAAAATAATATGTGATACAAAAAAATTAATTTTTAGTGATTTATATAATAAATTGAATACCAAGAAGGTGAAATATGTATATATAAGTTAGTCAAGTGAAGAGATAAGAGAAATAAGATCTAGTTCAAGTGAGATACATTAAAAATGAAAATCATAATGTACTTTTTTTAAAAGAGGATATTGAACATAGGTGAACGAGATATTTTGATAAATTTTTTAATGAAAGATTTAAGAATGCGATTGATTTTAGCAACCTTAGCATCCTAAACACAAATAAAGAATTTATTTTTATTGTCATATTAGTAAAGTTGAAGTTGGAGAGACTTGAAAGAAAATAAAGTGTGAAAAAATAGCAGGACTTGATGATATTCTAATATAAGTGTGAAAATGCTTAGGAGATCAAGGAATTTATTGGCTTGTTAATCTTTTTAATGTTATTTTAAAGATTAAAAGAAGTTATATGATTAGAGAAAGAGTTTGTTGGTTTCTATATTTAAGAATAAAGGTGATGCACAAGTGTGTGCAAATTATAGAGGAATTAAGTTAATGTGCCTTACATTAAAATTATGGGAGAGAGAGTAATTGAGCATAGGTAACGATGAGATACAAAATTTTCTCAAAATTAGTTTGGTTTCATGCCGAGTAGATTTATTATAGATGATATACATTTGTTGAGAGATTTGATGGAGAAATTTAGTGAAAGTAAGGAGGATCTACATATGATATTTGTTGATTTAGAGAAAACATATGGTAAAGTTCCAAGAGAAGTGCTTTGGAGAGTTCTAGAAAAAAAAAGATAATATTGATTATATTTAAGTCATTAAGGTTACTTATGTCCAAACACAAGGAGGATTGACAAAATGTTTTTCTATTTCAGTTGAATTATATCAAGGATCGATTTTAAGACCATATCTTTTTGCTTTAGTTATGAATCTTCTAATTAGGCATTTACAAGATGTATCTTGGTGCATGCTTTTCATTTAAGTAGATCTAAAAATGGATATATTGAGTGTAATTTTAATTGTAGAAGTTCTAGTGGTGGTATTGTGACATTAGGTGATCAAGTCATTAAAAGTGTCGAGTCTATTGTTCAAAATGAAAGTGAAATAGATGAGTATGTTATTAGTAGAATTCAAGTTGAATGGTTGAAGTGGAGGAATACATCTGGCCTATTGTGTGATAGAAAAGTGCCATTTAGATTTCAGGAAATTTTTTATAAAATGGTGGTAAGACCTACAATGATTTATGATTCAGAATATTGGTCAGTAAAAGAGAAGCATAAAATTAACTTGAGTGTTGGAGAGATGAGGATGCTCAGGTGGATGAGTGGCTTTACTCTTAGAGTTAAAATGTGAAATAAATATATTTGTGAAAAGGTTGGAGTAGCTCAAGTGGTAGATAAGATTAGAGAGAGCCGCCTTAGATGATTTGGTCACATAGAGTGTCAGCCGTTCGATGATGCAGTTAAGAGAGTAGATGCATTAGATTCGCTTTATGTTAGGAAAGGTAGAGGTAGACCTAAAAAGACTTGGTTAGGATGTATAAAAATGACCTTAGTTTATTAGAATTAAATGAGAATTTGATACTTAATAGGACACAATGGAGAAGGACTCCACATAGTGGGATAAAGGCTTCTTGTTGTTGTATTATTGTTAATAGGAGAGAGGATCAATATTGAATAAATTAGAGTCAACAATCAATAAAGAAAAAAAATAGTATCAATAATAGGAGAGAGGATCAATATTGAGTAAATTAGAGTTAACAATCGATAAAGAAAAAAAAAAGAATAAACTCTAACAACCTGTTCATGTTCTAATGTTGACAATTTTATTGAGGACTTTAAAAGCCAAAATTTAGGTCATTGGGGTATTGAATTCTTGATCTCTATGACTAGTAGATGGATTAGCAATTAAAAGGAAGAGGGTAAAGGCACCTCCATTTTGAGTCAGATTTTAGGGATGACATATATTTAGAGTGAGGAAGAACCTTCATGCATAAACTTGATTACCTCAAATTGATTATTGATGGTGGATCTGTTCTTCAAAATATTTTCTATAAATTTGAATCTTATGCATAAACAAGAGATAATAAGAACAAAAGCTTAGTCTTCTCTCAAAAATTACCTTTTTTGTAAAAAATCTTTCTCTTAATAACTAATCCAAATGATATTTAGGAAGCTTTGAGAAATACTAATTTTTACTAGTGGTCTAGCATTTAGAGGATGTAAATAAAAATAGTAATCGAATCCATATAAAGGGTTGCTAAATAAAGATCTCAATAAGTACATAAAGGATTTATTAAATATGTAAACTCGTAAATATGGAAATACAATCTAAATATGGATAATGGGAGATTCATTTGATAATTCAAATTTAAGAGATTATTTTGAAACCCTCAATAAATCTTTTTTTGACCAAAATTGATTAATTTCCTTTGGAAGATAGTCATTTAATCCTTAATCTAAGAGAACTTCAAGGCTATATTGTTTTGATTATTGCGTACAAATTGAGTATACTTTTGCATATTGTGAATCCTATTATATTGTTTTACATGCGAACTTCTTATACACTATAATTACTATGATGAGATAGATATTGAGTATGATATAATTTGTTAAATATGCTATGAGTACTATGAAATATATGTGCTCAAGAAAGGTTGGTTACTATGATTCAGGTTGGTGAAGATATGATACCCTTTGTAGGAGAGTGGGCTGATGGGTTTTCCTTAAATGGGTTTGATGATATGATATGAGTGTTGATGGGCATGGAATGATGACTCCTGTGTATTATGTCATCTGACTAGTCTTAGTGATATAATATGATATGATATGATATGATATTGTATTTGACTAACTATGATTGGTACAAGAAAAATAACACATGATTAGTCGAAGCACGTGACTTGCGTAGTATATGTGTGGTGATAAATAATCCTTGAAATGCTATACACATGATAATATAAATTGTATGTATTGATACTATTGTGATACAATACCTTATTCATTATTTATGAATTACTTTATATACAACATACATGCTTATGTTTAGTTGCATATAGATTGATTGTTTAGTTATGTGGCATGTTCATGATGCAAGTGCATATAGTTCTATTTTTCATGCATTGAATTCAATTGTAGGTTTTGTGTAACCTGTTGGGTGAACCCTCACTCTTATTGCATTTATATATTTTCAAGGAAGGGTAAAGCTTTAGTGGAGTGATGTGATAATATTTGATGTTAGAGGTATCCCAGATAATTTTGGATATGTATTCTTTGATCATGATAAACATACATTTTGTTGGGATTATTGGAGAATCATGATCACAATATATAAATATTTTGGTTGTAAAAAGTTTTGATGTATACAGATGAAAATGTGATGATGATTCCTAGCTCTTTATATGTTATTAAAATTTTTAAGTAGTTCTGTGTGATACAATTTAAATAAAATAAATTCCTTCTAAATAGTTTTTGAGCTAAATATATGTTTCATACCCGACTATGTATGTTTCATACATTTATTTGGTTGGGTTCTGACCCCGCACCTCCCCCCTCTCCCCTTTCTCTCTCTCAATAAAGAGTTGTTTACAAAAAAATAAATTTTCTATTCTCACCTCATCTCTCCCTCCCAAACTAACAATAGGCCATTTAACTAATTTATCCATGCCCAACACAATAATCTTTCTCATTTCCTAAACAATAAAGAAAATAAAAAAAAGGAAAGTCAATCATAAATAGCCAGTAAACAAAGAAAACCATAAGCAAAAAATTTACTTGCTCATGTAAATTTGATCCATAAGCAAAAAATTTACTTGCTCATGTAAATTTGATCATTGTTTTTTTGCCTCATCACAAAACTGCCATTGGAGAGAGTCGCCTTAGATGGTTTGGCCACATAAAGCGTCGGCCGTCCGATGACCCGGTTAGGAGAGTAGATGCATTAGATTTGCCTTATGTTAAGAAAGATAGGGGTAGACCTAAAAAGACTTTGTTAAGATGTATAAAAATTGACCTTAGTATAGTTGAATTCAAGGAGAATTTGACACATAATAGGACACAATGGAGACGAAGGATTCATGTAGCCGACCCCACTTAGTGGGATAAAGGCTTGTTATTGTTGTTGTTGTACAAAACCACCATTGTGCTTAAAAGTATAAATAAGGAAAAAGTGATAAAAATATTGAAGTATCAGTCCACATTATTCTAACGTAGTGCGAAATTTATAAATTAAGTACTCGTGCGAATTGTTTCAATGCGGCAATGAAAAGTGTGTTTCTCTCATGCAGATATAGAAGGTCTATGTGCGTTTTTTTATAAGTGTGGTAGGTGCGAAAATTCCTTGACCAAAGTGTCGCAAGATATCGATCATATATATTTCTTATAAGCACGATGGGAAGGTCGAGCGTTCTCGTAGATGGCTTTACACAAGGGATACGTCGGAAGGCTGCCTGATTTTGAATTGAATTGAAATGGAAGAGACAAAATTAAGTAAATTTCTAAGTGACTGAAATGACTAAACTGAAAAATTAGTTAAATTAGATTAATCATTACACTAAACATACTAAGCAAAATTAAAATGAAAAACAAGAATGTAAAGATAAAAAAAGAAAAGGAGAGGAATCATTTTATAAAATACCTAAAAAAGATGTATGTTGCACACATCGCAGGATGATCATGCATTTAAACCCATGGCCTTGAGGTATGTGCAAGTAAATTAAAAAATTAAAGAAAGCATGCATTTTTGAGCAACCTTATATTTAGATTCATCACGTTGAAATACATGTAGATAACTTAAAGAATTGCAATATGCACGCATATCAAGGCAACCCTATATTTAAATTCATTGCACTAAAATGCATGCAAATGATTAAAAAATTGAGGCGTGCATGTATTACGAGATGCATGCTAGAAGACCAAAAGATCTAAATGTGCATGCATCTCTAAGCAAACTTGTAGTCAAATTCATCGCATCGGAATATGTGCAAAAAGCCTAAAAGATTAAAATTTACATGGATCACAAGGTAGTCTTTTGTGTACATTTGTTGTATGGAGATGCATGCAAATAGATATAAAAGACTAAAGAGTGCATAAGCAAATTGACATTCAAACTTTTATATCAAAATGCATACAAGCAATGAAAATTCTCAAATGAAATTAACTATGCACACATTACAAGGCCATTGTATGTTGAAAATTGGTACCTCAAAGTTTGTGCAAATAATAAAATGAATGGTATGCATCACAAAAAATAACTCTATTAATGTTTCAAAAAATGTGCTGACATTTTTGAATGATTTGCATGCTTCACGAGGAGTCTGTTGAGATTAGTATGAAGTGCCTTGAAAGTGTATGTCTCGTAAATTGCACTAAAATTATTAAAATTAAAAATAATTTGTATGTGCCCTTACACTCAAATGTTCTGATGTAGTGTGTGAGGATGTGGTGTTAGCTTAAAACAATAATAATTGGCTCAAGTTGCATATGCTTCTAGAAGCATGTAAATATATGCATCATCTAAAGATTCAAAATTTAAAATTTTATGCACATGAATGCTCTTAAGTGGCCACTTCCTTTGTATGAGTAAGTGTTAGTTTCACATAGCAAGTCTGATCCTCCTAGTAAGGTGGTAAGTTGACAAGATTCGTTGGAAATAGGGGCGGAGGGAGTGTGGGGACACGTGCCCCCACTGGTCCACCTTCGGATACGTGCACGGGATACGCGACACGCTAAAAGAATTAGGGATTTTATTAATCCTTGTCTTTCCTCCTACCCTCAGCACACTGCTGCTTCTCTAAATTTTGTGAATCTGTCACATTCCAAATATCGAAGGACTGACTCGGACTCGCAAAGCCGGCGAACGTAACCCTCATCTTTCCTCTTACCCTAGGCCTTCCTCACACTTCTGCTTGTCTAAATCTCATAAATCCATCTACAGGCTGGATTTGGGTTTTCGAAACCTCGTCTTTCTACTCCATTGCTACAGGTCTGCAGCCTGCCGGAGTCGAGAAGGACCGAGTCTTCGAAGGTAATTCGTCTTTCCTCCCACCCTATTTCACATGCTTCTGCTTGTCTAAATCCTGTAATTTTTTGGAGTTATTTCATGATCATCCTAACATATTTTCTAAAATTTAATGCCCCCTTATCTCAAAATTTATCAAAAACAATGTAAGTTTCATTTTTTTTTTCTCATTTCAATGAAATTGTCTTGTTTTGTCATAGGTGTAGATGGCTAGGAATCCATGGACAAAATTGATTAGTGTTGTTGATTAGCTTCTGCGTTCTTAATGTAAAAGCTATTCAGTCACATCCATTTACTGATTTACTATTCTGAATAGTATTTTATTTATTTTTACTTTGGAGAAGTTACTTTTATGATCTGAAGTCAACTGCACAAGATAGAGATGAAACTTGCTTAAATTATTTTGTATTAATATCTCATTTTTCATAAATGTTGATTGATTTATAATTCTTGTGATTTTTATCCCAGTTCATCTTTTATTCCAGTTAGTAGTATTAGAAAGAAGTAGACTTTAGTTCTCCATGGGCTCATTAACTTGCTAAAAGCTAGAAATTAATTAAGCAAAATATCTGTCATTGGCATAGAAGTCTTTTTTTAAAAATATTTTAAGTTTTAATATAAAATATTTTAAAATTTCTCATAGAAATAGTATGCTTTAATTTTGGGGATATATATATATATATATATATATATATATATATATATATATATATATATATCTTGCACTTATGTAATAAATGAGGGCTTTCGGAGTCCCCGTTGAAATTTTTCTTTTTTTGTTTTGAGTGGGAGTATATATCTAACGTTAGACATAAACCTCCTACAATTGAGATTTTTAAACTCATGAAGGCAGAATTAGTGTTGCTCGAAATATTCAACAATTAAAGTAAGCCACAATTCTTAGTATCGTTAACCTAAGAATAATATTGAATTCATAGTAATATTTTTTTAACTTAAAGTTTTTTTTTATTAGATTTAATATCTACTGTATAAATAAAATCTGTCATTACTTACATTTGGCAAGAAATAAAATTTGTCATTAATTATGTTTGCCATAAATTATTTTATTTTGTTTTTAAAATTTGGATTATAACTTAATTATTAGAGAAAAGTTTTAGAAGAAATTTTATTGTATTTATTTTAGAAGTTGAACTAGAAGCAATTTTATGTTAAATTATATATTATTCATTTTGAATTTTTTTGTAACATTAATTTATTTACATTACTAGTTTGCCCACCTCAAATGAGAAGCTAGTTTCGCCCTTATTTATGAGTGTATTTATGTCTTGATAATGATTTTGAGCAAATGTTCTATTGATTGAATTCTTAGCTCTCAAAATGTTAGAACTATCTCCTTATGAAGAATATATTTTAAAAATAATGATATTATATTTGTATAACATTTTTGACTAGATTTATTATATAAATATATGATTTATATGAGAGTCAAATGTTTCATTTACTTATTATGTTATTATGTCTACTCGGATTATTATTATCATCTATTAGTAATATTATGTTATATCCCATTATTACTTGTTTTTAACATAATTTTTTCATTAAATTTAATATTTACTGTACAAATAAAAATTTCGTTAGATTTAATGTCTACTAGCTTCTTATAACTTTGTGTTCATCTTATATTTGGTATTTGTCATGTACCGATTTTATAGTTGTATCGATGATTTCCATATATGATAAAATCTTAGATGGATTTTTATTCTTATAAGGAGACTCACATTTGTTGAATTCCAAGTACTTGTTGAAATCTCCTAATTTATAATAAATGTTGAAGATTAAAAAATTAGAAGGTTTTCTTATTTTAAATTAAAATTTTCATGTTTCCCATTTTTGTACTGTGCTATTGAGATTTATTTTGTCTTAAATCTTATTAATTTTTTGTTATCTATTTAATCGTTAATTATATGTTTTATATTAGGTGATCTAAGAAGAGCAGAATATTCAGAAATATTTCCCAAATATTTTCCAGTGGAACAATCTTCACAATCGATTAAGGTACATGAATATTTTTTTGTTTAAAAATGGCCGAAGGTGTGCCTTTTTAAAAAATTTATTGATTTGTTATTTCTGAGCCTTTATTAAGAAATACTATTGATATATTTTATAGGTATAGGCCACCTATGTGTCTTTATTTCGAGAAATTATTATTTTTTTAGAAAATGTCAAAAGTGTGCCTTTATTTTATTTTTTGAAATATGATCAAAAGTATGCCTTTTGATTTTTTATGCATAATAATTTTTAAGACTTTACAATAGTATTTTAATTGGTTCTTTTGATTAGATATGAAGAGATGTTTTAAAGAAAGGTTGAACAAGATTAGTCCAGCTGTTCACATATTATTATTGGTAAAAGTAGTAATATAAAATCTAAATAAGTACACACAAAATTCAACTTAGAAGATATTTAAGCAGATCCTGGTTTAAGAAGAAAATTTTCAGAGTATCATCCTAATGATTGTGATAGAGTCCGAAGAACATATCTTTAAAAGGGTTATGTCAGCTTTGTGATCATGAATTTACTCAAATACAAATTGGACATAAATTGCTTAGATTTAATCCAAAATGGTTTGATGAATATAAAGGTTGGTTAGAGTACAATATTGCAAAAGATGTAGTATATTGTTTATTTTGTTATCTTTATAGACTTGATATTGGTGAACAAGTAGTAATAGTTTTGATTCTAAGAGATTTAGAAATTGGAATAAAAAAGATATATTTGAAATTTATATTGGTCAAGTTAATAATATTCATAATATTGCTCAAAGGAAGTGTGAAGATTTAATGAATCAGGATCAACACATTACATTTTCTTATGAAAGACATTCTGATCAGAACCGAAGGGAATACATAACATGATTAACTACTACGATTGATTGTATAAGTTTCTTTTATGTCAAGGATTAGCTTATCGTGGTCACAATGAATCAGATGATTCTGAAAATTAAGAAAATTTTTTTGACCTTCTACACTTTTTGGCTGATCATAATGAAAGTATTAAGAAGATTCTTGAAAATGTTTCAGAAATTAATAAATTAATTGCTCATGAAATTCAGAAGGATATTACATATACAACTACTATCGAGACTTCAAACACTATTATCAATGATTTGGGTAATGTTAATTGGGTATCTTTAAATGATCTGACGATCAATGAACAAGTGGCTATTGTGATTCGTTATGTTGTCAAGAGAGGTTGCATTGTTGAGCGTTTTCTTGGAATTGCACATGTTGGTGAAGCTAGTGCTCTAACACTTAAATGTGTTATTGAAGCAATTTTCTCAAAGCATGGATTGAGTATATTGCGGATACGTTGTCAAGGTTATGATGGAGCAAGTAACATGCGTTGTGAGTTTCATGGATTAAAAGCTTTAATCCTAAAAGAAAATAATTCAGCTTATTATATTCACTATTTTACTCATCGATTACAATTAACATTAGTTGCTGTTGCTAAAAATTATGTTCAGATTACTACTTTTTTTAATAATGTATCTAATTTGATAAATATTGTTGAAAATTCTTGCAAAATGATAGAAATTTTATTTGAAAGACAATTAAACAAAGTTGTTGAGCAAATAAAAAGTGGAGAACTACAAGATGACTGAGGTTTAAATCAAAAAATAACTCTTCAATGAGCTGGAGATATGTGTTGGGGATCACATTATGTTGCATTGATTAATATATTTATTTTATTTGGATCTATTATAGATGCTCCTGATATAATTGTAGAAGAAAGTTTGAACAATGAACAAAGAGGTGCAGCAAATGCTCTACTTGATTTAATTCAATGTTTTGAGTTTGTTTTCAAATTGCACTTGATAAAATCTATATTAAGAATCACAAATGAGTTATCTTAACTTTTACAAAAAAAAAGATCAAAATATTATAAATTCCATGACTTTGGTTAAAGTGTCAAAACAAATACTACAAAATATGAGAGATAATGGTTGAAGCATTTTACTTGAAGAAATTCATACATTATTGTGTCAAATCTGAGTGAAAGATTTGTTATAAATAAGAGGTCAAGAAGATATGTTTAAGAAATCACAAATTTACACTATAATCAAGTTGAGTTATTTTCTTCTGTTATTGATATACAAATTTAGGAGCTTAATAACAGATTTGAAAAGAACTTTTAGAAGATGTTTGATCCCATTTTTTTTCTTAGTTTTTGATAAGAAAAAATTGATATGTTTGGTAAAATTTTATTCAGCAGGCTTCTCAAAAGTTGACCTTATTATTTTAGATAGTTAACTTGAGAATTATATTATTGACATGAAATCCAATGACATATTTTTGAAATTGAAAGGAATTGGATAACTTGCACTAAAATTAATAGAGACAAAAAAAATGATGTTTATGCTCATGTATATTTGCTAATAAAGTTTGCTTTGATATTATTAATCACTACAACAACTGTTGAAAGAGCATTTTTGTAATAACCGAAAAAAAAAAATTCAACCGCTACGGCGATTAGCCGCGGAAAGAAAAAAAAAGTATCGAGGGGTGTCTAAATCAAATAACTCCCAAAACACGTGAGAGAGGAAAAGAGGAAGGGCGAAGAAGAGGAGACTCACCTGCGGCGATAGCGGCTGACGACCGGAGGAAGGAGAGCGCGTGAACCCTTCGTGTCGCCTACCGAGGAAGAAGAAGAGAGGGCGGTAGAAGTCTAGTGCGTCTGAAGGAAGGAGGAGAGCGACTAGCTGTCGTACCGAGGAAGAAGAGGGAACCGCGCGTTATGCGCGATCGATCTGAGCCGACGGTGAGGCGTGAGCCGTATCGCGGTTTGTCTTTATTGAAAATTTATTCACTTAAAGAACACAAATAAAAATATTTTAAGAGCTACAAGATATTAGAATTTGGGGTGTTCATAAAGATCTAACGCTTATGTGGGAAAAAATATCGTGAAATTAGCAAGCAAAGATTTGCTGGAGAATCAAAAGCTTCTTTAATAAGAATAGGTAAAATGAGCGAGAAAAGATAAAAAAAATAAGAAGATTGTTATAAAACTTGGTTTAGATGTAAAAATCGGAGAATGGGAAAGATATAAAGTGTAGAGATTAAGAAAGCAATATATGTTGCAAAAAATTTATTTTAGTGATTTATACAATAGATTAGACCAAAGAAGGTGAAAGATGTATGTATAAGTTAGCCAAGAAAGAGATAGAGAAAGTAAAGACATAGTATGCGGGGTATTAAGGATGAAAATAATAAAGTGCTGAAAAAAAGATATTGAAAATAGGTGGATGAGATATTTTGATAAACTTTTCAATGAAGGATCCGAAAGACGATTGATTTTAGCAACCTTAATACCCTAAACAATAATAGAAATTTCATTTCTATCGTCAGATAAGTAACTGTTAGTGAAGCTTTAAAGAAAATGAAATGTGGAAAAGCAGTAGGACCTGAGATAATATTCCAATAGATGTGGAAATGTTTAGGAGATCAAGGAATTTCTTACAAATCTTTTAATGTTATTTTAAAGACTAAAAAAGATGCCAATGTGGAGAAAGAGTATTGGTTCCTATATTTAAGAATAAAGGTGATGCACAAGAGTGTGCAAATTATGAGGAATTAAGTTAATGTGCCATACATTAAAATTATGGGAGAGAGTAATTGAGCAAGTTACGATGTGATACGTAAGTTTCGACAATCGCTTTGGTTTCATGCCGTAGATCTACTATGGATGCTATACATAAGAGGGTTGATAGAAGCATAGAAAGTAAGAAGGATCTACATATGATATTTATCGATTTAGAGAAAGCTTATGATAAAGTCTCAAGAGATGTTCTTTGAGAGTTCTAGAACGAAAAGAGTTAATATTGGTTATATTCAAGTTATTAAGGATATGTATACTGAGCTTATTGTGTCCAAACACAAGGAGGATTGACAAAATATTTTCCTATTTCGCTTGGATTACATCAAGGATCAACATTAAGCCCTTATCTTTTATTTTAGTTATGGATGTTCTTACAGAGGCATTTACAAGAAGATGTACCTTGGTGTATGCTTTTTTGATGACATTCTTCTTGTTGATAAGACTAGAGGGAGTCCAAAGAAACTTGAATTATGGAGGTCAACTTTAGAGTCTAAAGGTTTTCGCTTAAGTAGATCTAAACCGAATATATGGAGTGTAATTTTAGTAGAAGTTTTAGTGATAGTGTTGTGACTTTAGTGATCAAGTCATTAATAAGAGTGAGCGATTTATATTTAGGCTCTATTGTCCAAAATGATGGTGAAATAGATGGAGATGTTATTAATAGAATTCAAGTTGGATGGTTGAAGTGGAGGAATGCATCCGCCTATTATGATGTAAAAGTTCCACTTAAACTTAAGGAAAATTTTATAAGATGGTGGTAAGACCGCAATGACTTATGGTGCGTAATGTCCAATAAAAAGAGAAGCATAAGTTAAGTGTTACGAGATGAGGATGCTTGGTGGATGAGTTTACTCTGGGAGATAGAATGCAAAATGAGTATGTTCGGGAAAAAGTTGAGAAGTGGTAGATAAGATTAGGAGAGTCGCTGATGGTTTGGCCACATAAAGCTCGATCCATGACATTGGGAGAGTAGAGATTAGAGGCCTTATGTTAAGAAGAGAAAGACCCAAAAGACTTGGTTAAGATGTATAAATAATGATCTTATAATTATGAGAATTTGACAATACACAACAAGGGAGACTAAGGATTCATGTAAATGACCCCCCCAAGGGATTAAGGCTTGTTGTTGTTGTTGTTGTTGTTGTTATTAGCTTTGATTTTAATGTTATTTCAAGTTTAATTTAGGGTTCATAATTTTGACTTAGGGTTTATAAATTTCGAAGAAATGTAAATTAAGAATGTATATGAATCAAAGTTAAGTAATTTAAGTATTAAAACCCTCACATATGAAATATGATTGTAATTTTAATAAAGCGTGAATCTATGTTAAGTTATATTATCGTTAATTTGATTAAAATCAAGAAATGGTAAACACTAAATTAAAATAAAATTTATATATAGACGTTAATTAAATTAAATCATTTTAAGAGTATGATAATCATTTAACGAATATATTAAGTCACTTTAACACTTACTATTTTATTATAGGAATTTCAATTAAGGAAGGAAAGGTTAAAGGAAAGAAGATTCGAGAAGTAAAGTTAATGTAATTGTTTACATTTATGATAAAAATATCTTTAATTTCTGTGATGAAATCATGTTCATATGATTAAATTTTATGACCTTTCAATGCATCGCAAATTGGATGATTTTCGCTTCTTCATAAATGACAGATCGTTTTTTCATGTTGGATAACTTCAATGCTGATCATATCTTGCTATCATTATAAAATTAACGATTTACTTATTAGTATGATTAATGCATACCGCATAATCAGCTTATGAATGTGCATGTTGAAAGAGTTCACCCACTTAGATATTGAGATACCTATTACAAAATGATGAAAAGGATCAATAAATTAGGTAATGGTAATACTTCGAGAAAGTATTAAAAAAGTTTTGACGGTGATTCCAAGACGGATGATAAATATAAAAGTAAAAGTTCATACAAAATGTTTATGTATACCTACCCTTATATGTTAAATGTTTATGTATACCTACCTCCCATATGTTTGATTGTTTGAACAAAATTTTTTTATGTACATGTGACAACAAAAATCGCATGCATACTGCTTCGTTTATTATACAAAGATAATCAATTAATCAATTATATTCATTGTTGTTTAATTTTTTCGCGAACCATCTTAACTAAATGACCGATGGGGAAAGAGTGTCGTAGAGGCGACAAAGAGATGTGTGTAATTATGTCGATTATGTTTAAAGTGTTTTAACTTTGTTAATATATATATGGCAAATTGTTAAATTATTTGTTGATAGGACTCTGTATGATCAAAGATTTTATTTATGATTGGAAATGTTAAGAAATATTTTCTTATCCGCTCTCATGTTTCTTGATATTCCGCTCTTGCCGGTCTAAGAGTGGTATCTGAGCAAAGATTTTATATTTAGGGACATAAGTATGATCATAATCAAAGAGATATTAAAAAGATGATAAATTTTATGAAGAGAGTTGCATATGATTATATTGATTGATGTGTAAATGCTTATAATAAATTTGTTTCGACTTATGGAATCAATTCAAGATGCTATGGGTGAAAATAGAGATAATCAGAAAGCCGAATTAAAAATTCACTAATAGAGCATTTACCAAATGATGGAAGCAATGACTTAAATGATAAATCAAGATACACAAGCTAGTGGAAGTGGGTTCCTATTGACAAATAAATTATTTAAGGATATGATACCCTTTTCTCGTGGACGACTATAACTAAAATTGATGGATAGAAAAATCTTAGCATGTCATAGAAATAAGAGTTGCTTTTCTTTTGCTTGAGAGCTCGAGAGATGAAGGACGATAAAGAGAAGTTCAAGGAATGACTGCAATCTTATTTCATGAGGACTTTCAGAAGACTTTTAGAGATTGGTTTATACCCCTTAGAGACATGCAGACAAGTTTATCGATTAATAGGAGATCGCTCTATCATGCAAGTGAAGTTCACAATGCTTTCAGGTATACAGCAATGATATACCAAATGCAAGAAAATGCCATAGTTTCTATCTGATCAAGGATGTAGTCGACACCTTGATTTCTCTTTATTGATGACTATGTCATGGTGGAGAAAGCTAAGGATAATTGGATGTGCAAATTACTGAGAGGAGAAATTCAAGAGAGAAATGATGATATGCCAAAATCATATAATAAACCAAAAAATCAAATTGAAGAACCTAAGTCGATACCAATGCCGAATAGTGATTGTCACATGCCCAAAATGTGGAAGAACATAAAGGAGAGTGCCTCGCACAAATACTTGCTTTTGCCATTATATTACATATGAAAATCTTATCCTCTTAAGTCAAAATCTTCAAATGGATGAGGACAATGTTCAACCTCCTGAGGATTGTTAACAAAGGGTGATCAATCAATGATCACCCATCTCAAACTCAAACCGACGGACACACAAGTTTATGCATTAACAACAAGAAGCAAAAAACTGTCCTGATATTATTACGGTATGTCTCATTTAAAATTAGATTGTTATAATTTTATATTGCTGATATATTTCTTTATATCTACTCATTTATAGTATTATCTTTATTGAAAGTAAATCTTGAGTTTTATTGACTGAGCATCACATTCATTTATATATGAATGTGAAAATTTGGGATTGAAGTTATGAAAATGCAATACTTTCAGTACTAATGCAAAATTTTACGTGATTTTCCAAAGATTCATTTCCAAAATTTGGCAAAAGGGAGTATTTAATATGATGGTGTCTGCAAAAGTTCAAAAGATAAGAAAAAAAAGGCTATGAAGGTTTTCTGCTCAAGAATGTTTATTAAAGAGGTAAAGTTGAGGATATACCAAGAGAAAAGGAGTATCCGTAAGTCTTTCTGATGATTTACGTCTCCAAATGAGATAAATTTCTCTATTGATTTAATTTAAGGTGCAAAATCTGTAGCAAAAGTACTATATAGAATGACGATCAAAGATTTATAAGAGTTGAAGAATCCATAAGAATTGTTAGAAGGGATTTATCGCCTAACATATCTCCTTGGGAGCTCTGTTATTTGTGAAGAAGAAAGATGAGAGCTTACATGCATAAATTATAGAGCTTAACAAACTCACATTGAAGAATAAATATCCTCAAGAATTGATGATCTTTTGACCAACTAAGGAGCTTTATTTTCAAAGATTGATTTAAGATCGTTATCATCATTGAGAATCAAAGAAGAAGATATACCAAAGACCGCATTTAAGACAAGTATGTATTAATGAGTTTGTGGTGATGCTTTTGGCTTAACAAATGCTCCAAATAGATTTATGGATCTCATGAATAATCTTTAAACCTTTTAGATTCATTTGTGATTGTATTCATGATATTCTAATTTATTTAGATGAAGTACCATGAAAACCATCTTCACATTATTTGCAAGCTTTGAAAGGAAATGAATTGTATACAAAATTTTCAAAGTGTGAATTTTGGTTAAATAATATTATATTGTTGGACACATGATTAGTAGTGAAGGGGTTTGGATCGAGTAAAGTCGAACAATAAATTTGAATGGCCAGACCAACCATCATTAGTCGGGTTTCAGATCGATACAGATTCGTTGAAGGGTTTTCACAGATTGACATGCCACTATCGAGGCTAACTCAAAAAATTGTCAAGTTTGAATGGTCAGATCAGTGTGAAGAGGCATTTCAAAAATTGAAGAAATTATTTAATGACCGCAGAAGATTAACTATTCATCGGGATAAAAGGATTTCAAATTTATAGTGATGCATCATTAAGAGGGATGTGTACTTACGCAGAATGGAAGAGTGATTGCTTATGCTTCAAGCAATTGAAAAATCATGAAAAGAATTATCCAACCCATGATCTAAAGAGTGGGTATTTGATTAAAAATTTGGAGGCATTATCTATATGGAGTAAGGTGTGAAGTTTTCACTGATCATCAAAGCTTGAAATATATATTTACTCAAAAGGAGCTAAATTTAAGACAAAGGAGATGGTTGGAACTCATTAACGATTATGATTTGGATATTCAATATCATCCAGAGAAGACAAATGTATTGACGCTTTAAGTAAAAAATATCTACTACTTATTGATCTCTAGAGGAGTTGATGAAAGATTAGAAAAATTAGAAATTTTAATTATTAAATTTATAGGTCATACTTATTGTTAAATCAAATGGCTATACAATCAAATTTGAAAGATAATAAGATGCTTTATCTCAAGATGACTTTAGAAAATTTTAGATTTGGTAAAGGTAGTATTGAAGATTTTGAAATCGATGAAGAGGATTAAAGTATCATGACGAGTTTGCATTCCGTGATGTTGGAGATTGAGGAAAAAAATATCTTACATGAAGCACATCATTCTAATTATACACCATCCAGCAAGAAGAAAATATATCAAGATCTTAAGGAAATATTTTGGTGGCCGTGAATAAAAAAGAAGTGTATGAATTTGTTTATAAATGTCAATCATGTCGATGGTTAAGCGAGAACATCGTGACTTTACTGCGCCAATACTGAGTGAAAATGAGATGATATCTATGGATTTTGTGATTGGCTTACCCAGATCTAGAAGTCATGATATTTGTTATTATTGATAGTAAATCAAGCGTTATACCTATCAAACAATCAATCGTTGAAAAGCTAGCAAGAAAGTATGTCATGAAATCGTGAAGTTATACATGCTAAAATCTATAGTGTCATCGGATGGTTTACATCTAGACGGAGAAAATTCGAGTTTTAAAAAGCTTACTTTCGATCGATTCCATCCTCAAACTGATGATTAGTTAGAAAGAATAATTCAAACACTCAAGATTTGCTTAGACTAGATCCTTGATTTTGAGAAAATTGAAATTCATTTGTCTTTAATTGAGTTTTACAATAATTTTTCAAGCAAGTATTGGTATGACTCTATGAAGCAAGATGGAAGAAATGCGTAACACCTGTTGGTGGAGACAGTGAAAGAAGATTCATTGGTGCACATAAGTAGATGAAGCCACCGAAAAGATCCATTGATTCAGATTAAAAGTGTTCAAGATAAGCAGAGGAAATACTATGATGCTAAACATCAGCCAGTAGAGTTTGAAGTGGGAGAATTTATATTTCTTAAAGTCAGCCCCATGAAAGGTATAAAATAATTTGACAAAATTGAAAAATTGAGCCCACGCTATATTGGTCCATATAAAATCTTGGAAAGAATTGAGAAAGTGACTTATAGATTTTTTTACCTTCTCACAGGAGTGCATAATATGTATATTTCTCTTTTACAAAAAATATATTATCATTTAAGTCAACAAGATTATTGATCCTATTGATATTCAACCGATCTCACATTTGGAGGATCCGGAAAGAATTATAGATTATGATATTAAGCATCAGGAATAGGAAATTCCATTTGTGTGTAATGTGGAAACATGGATCATCGAAGTTACGTGAAAAGGAATCAAATGCGAGAACTTTATCCTCAATTGTTAATTAAAGGTATGATTCTATTTATTGTCATTTAATTTCGAGACTAAATTTTATAAGAGGAGAGATTGTAACCATAAAAAAATAAAAAAATAAAAAATAAAAAAAGAAAAAATAACCGCCATGGCTAGTCATGAAAGAAAAGCATTGAGGGTGTCGGGTAATCAAATAACCCCAAAACACTCAAGAGAGGGAAAGATGAAGAAGAAGAGGAGACTCACCATGTTCTCTGACGCGGCCAATGACCATGGAGGAAGGAGAGGCGTGAACCCTTCGGTGTCGAGAGGAAGAAGAGGAGAGCTACCGAAGTCTAGTGCCGAGAGGAAGAAGGAGGAGAGCTCAGATATGCCTACCGAGGAAGAAGAGGAACCGTGTGATAGAGGAGCGATGCTGGAGCTCTGAACGAGCTTGTCTTGTGGGTAAAACTCAAAACCGAGGTATTAAATAAATATAAATATATGTTTATTTGAAAATTTATTTAAATGTTATTAGCTTTGATTTTAATGTTATTTCAAGTTTAATTTAGGGTTCATAATTTTGACTTAGGATTTATATATTTCAGCAAGAAATATAAATTGGGAATATGTATGATGAATCAAATTTAAGTAATTTAAGTATTAAACCTTCACATATGAAATATAATTGCAATTTTAATAAAATAACGAGCTAAGTTATATTATCATTAATTAGATTAAAATCATTTTAAGAGAATGCTAAACACTAAATGAAAATAAAATTTATCTATAATAATGCTAATTAAATTAGAATCATTTTAAGGGTATGATAATCATTTAATTAAATATATTAAGTCAATTTAACACTTAATATTTTATTCTATGGAATTTCAATTAAAGGGGTTAAAAAAAAGATTCAAGATAAATTGAAGTTAAGTGGTAATTATGTTCTACATTTATGATAAAATATCTTTAATTTCAGTGATGAAAAAATGCGTCATATGATTTACATTTTCTTATACTACAAGTTGTGATGATTTTCCGCTTCATAAATTGTGATATAGTCTTGTTCTTCATTGGATAATAACTTGAATGTTAGATCATATTGTCACGCCATTACGTTATAAAGTTAACCGATTTATCGTTATGAATTAACGCGCATACCGCATAATCAGCTATGAATCATGTTAAGTAAGTTCACCCATTTATGGTATGGGACGAAAAATGCATACCTAAATGATGAAAAATGATCAATGAAATTGGCAAATGGTAATGATAATGACTACTTGTCCTTAAGATGAGTATAAAGGTGAGGATGACTAACGACGAATTTATCTGATCCGTAAGAAGTCAGCGATGTCGTCGTTATTATTGATGTTGACTAAATCGCACTTTATACCTATCAAACAACTGATGACAATGAAGAAAGTATGTTGAAATCGTAAAGTACTTTGGTGCTAAAATCTATGTCCATCCGGATATGGTTTACATCTGTGTGAAAAAATTCAAGAAATTTAAAAAGCTTACTTCCAAGATGTATTCCATCCTTAAACTATAGCGAAAAGAACAATTCAAACACTCAAGATTTCTTAATTTTGCATCTTTCATTTGCCTTTAATTGAGTTCTGTACAATTTTCAAAGTATGACTCATAAAAGCTTGGATGGAAGGAAATGCAAACACCGCTTTGTTAGGGGTGTGGAAGAAGATTCATGCATGTAGTTAGATGAAGATAAAAGATCCGAAACATGTGATAGATTAAAAAATTGTTCAAGATAAGCGGAAGAAATACTGATGCTAAACATCACCAAGAGTTTAAAGTGAGAATTTGTATTTTAAAGTTATCCCATGAAAGGTATAAAATGATTTGACAAATTGGAAAGAGCCCACGCTATATTGGTCCATATGAAATCTTGGGAAGAATTGGGAAATTGGCTTATAGACTGGCTTTACCTTCTCACATGCAAGGAGTGCATAATACGTTTCATATTTCTCTTTTGCAAAAATATATTATTGATGAAGTCAACAAGATTATTGCTGATCCTATTGATATTCAACCTGATCTCACATTTGTGGAGGAGCCAGAAAGAATTATAGATTATGATGTTACATCATGAATAAATTCCATTTGTCCGTAATATGGAAACATGGATCGGAGAAGCTACGAAAAAAAGGAATCGAAATCAGAATTTTATCCTCAATTGTTTAATTAAAGGTATGTGTATTTATTTATTGTCATTTAATTTGAGGACAAATTTTTATAAGAGAGAGATTGTAATAATCGAAAAAATAAAAATAAAAAAAAATAAAAAAAAGAAAATTTTCAACGCTTATGAGAAAGGAAAAAAGAGCATGGGGGTGTCTGCCGACAAATCAAATAAAAAAACACGCAAAGAGAGGGAAAGATGAATGAAGAAGAAGCGAGACTCATGCGTCTAGTCGATGAAGAGGAAGGAGGAGTCGTGAACCTTTCGTGTCATCGAGAAGAAGAAGAGGAGGGCTGCCCACCGAAGTCATGTCCGAGGAAGAAGAGGAACCATTGTGTATCATCAGGGAGCCGACAAATGGCGAGCAAATGCGCTTCTTTAATTAAAACTCAAGAGAGGTATTAAGTAAATATAAGTATATGTTTATTTGAAAATTTATTTAAATGTTATTAAATTTTTGATTTTAATGTTATTTTAAGTTTAATTTAGGGTTCATAATTTTGACTTAGGGTTTATAAATTTGTGAAATATAAATTGGGAATATGTATGATGAATCAAATTTAAGTAATTTAAGTATTAAACCCTCACATATGAAATATGATTGCAATTTTAATAAAACGTTGAACCATCTAAGTTATATTATCATTAATTAGATTAAAATCATTTTAAGGAAATCTTAAACTAAATGAAAATAAAATTTATCTATAAGACGTTAATTAAATTAGAATCTTTAAGGGTATGATAATCATTTAATGAAATATATTAAGTCACTTTAACATTTAATATTTTATTACATAGGAATTTCAATTAAGGAAAGGAAGCGTTAAAGAAAGAAGATTCGAGCTACAGTTAATATGGGTAATTATTCTACATTTATGATAAAAATGTCTTTAATTTCTTTGTGATGAAATGTTTGTATGATTATGACTTTTTCTTCTGAAGTTGTGATGATTTTTTCTTGATAAATTATGATATAATTTCTTGTTCTTAATATTGGATATATAAACGCTTTCATTTATTATTTATAAAGTTAAGCGATTTATTCTTGAATTATGAATTAATGCATTTCTGTATTGTATGAATATATGCGTGAAAGTGGAGTTCACATAAGTCTTGTTTGAGAATATGATATTACATAAAATGATGAAAAATAATGAAATTGTAATGATAATGATAATTATCTCTGGATGAGTAAGTAAAGTTCATACAAAATGTTTATGTATACCCACCCTCATATGTTAAATGTTATGTATACCTACCTCATACGATTTGTTTGAGCAAATTCTTTATATACATGTGACAACAAAAATTAAGACGAGCATTAGCTTCTTCCTTCTTACTATATACAAGGACACCATAATCAATTTCATCAATTATATTCATTTGTTAGTTGCTTAATTTTTTCGCAACCATCTTAATTAAATGATCGATAAGGAGTCATGCTTTATCGCCATGGGGAGATAAAGATGTAATTACGCCAATTATATCAGTTATGTTTAAAGTTGTATTTCATTAACTTAGTTAATATATATATATATATATATATATATATATATATATATATATATATATATATATATATATATATATATCATTTGTTGGATCAGTAGTGATTTATGATTGGAGATTTTATTTATCAAATGTTAATAAATGTTTTCTTTATCCGTCCACCGTTTCTCGCAGATTCCAAGCCTCCCCGGGTCGTGACAATTTTCTACAATGAAGATCATAAAGAATCATTTGCGCAATAAAATGAGAGATTCTTGAATGAATGATTGTCTTGTTACATATATTGAAAAAGATGTATTTAAGAAGAAAGGAATTGTTGTTTGATGATTTCAAAATATAACTGAGGAGAAGTTATAAAGTATGTAATGTAAAAAATTACGTTATTATTGGGATTTAACTTCTTTATTTTGTTATATGAGATGCTCTAATTTTAATTTTATATAAAGTGACTTATTTTTTATTTTATTGTGCCCCCCTCTGAAAAAAATTTTTGGACCCGTCTCTGGATGGAAATCATGTACTCACCCTTAAAAAAAAAATTGCTTTCATATTTGCATTCAGTCATCATAGCCCTTAACAAAGAAATTTCATATTTAAAAAATACAAACTCTTTATTTCAAGATTGAAAATACAATCATAGATTCTAATTACAAACCTAATCTCTTATTCTGTAAAGTTGCAAGGTCTATAATGTGGTAAACCTTCAATTAAATGTTAAGCCACATTTAAATTACAAACACAATCCTTTATTAACAATTAAATTGAGTTAGCAAAGTTTGAAGCAACAAAATAAATGCAATTAATAAAGTTGTCTCAATATGACAGTATTGAATAAAGATATCAACTAGAGGGATTTTTTATTATTAAAATTTTCAAAACTTTAATATCAAATCATCTCAAAGTCAAACTCCAAAATTAAGATAAATTAGTTAAATGAAATTTATCATCTAAAACTTTAAGCAAAATTTATCCACTCTTTGTAATCATTTGTCAAGAGTGATAACATAATAAAATTTTAGCTCATAAAAGAGCTAATATTAGATCAGGTGTATCATTATACTTACTCTCAAAAGATCTCAAAGCTAGCAAGGATGCACTATTTTGTTTTCGCTGAATAGTTTGATAGCCCCACTAAAATATGATTATGGCTACGTTTCTACGTGATTTGCCCCATAATGACTCTCAGGATAATGACAGATTCATCTTATCGTGATTTCTCGATGGTTTTATTTAGATCATAAGCTTTAGCTTGCAAGTTTTTTGAATTATGAATCATGGGGTGTAGTTGATAGAACATAAAGCCCTTTGTCATCCAGAGCTAACTTAAAAATTATCCTTTTAAATAGACATCAACCTTAGGTCTGCAAGGTCTTACTGGATGATGCAATTCATAGTTACCAACAAGGATCTTTTAGTCAACTTGGGTCGACTATCTTTTATGATTAAATAGACTAAAGATAATGCCAACTCGTGATGACAAAACTATGATTTTATTCAAGCTAGTCATCATTTTCCTTCAAATTATGCTTTAAGTTAATGATAATGAATTTCTAAAATTTTAAATTTAATTTGTTACTATTATACGCAAAGCAATAATAACCTAACAACTAGCTTTAATCGAATGTTCTCTCTTGTCATTAGGAGTAATTAGCTATGAGTGCTTGCGTCTACAGGAAAATAGGACTCAGATCTAAAGTCCTCATAAATGAGTATGAAATATTTAGGTAGTGTTTTATCTGCATACTCATTTGCCTTCTAAAAATTTAATCCATATTAACAAACTCTTTTTTTAACTATAGGCCATGCGTAATTTTTTGGAGCTCAAACTATGTTGTGATATGCAGTGCACATTTCATTTCTAGATTCTGTATTTGCAGGCACTTCATGCGCCAGATATTTTCCTTTTATGCTAAATTCTATCATAAACGAGCTAAACATTGGTATTCATTTGTTTAAAACTTAAACTAGTATGATTTTTTTTTTAATATGCAATGCCTCAGTAAATGAATGACTGAGTAGCTATTCCCATAGCTCTTCGTAGTACTGTTAATGGCAGGTATATGTTCTGCTGCTCCTCTTCTCACAACGTTGCTCCAAAAGGGAAATATATGAACAGGTTCGAACTGCTTTTGATAGCTGTCTGATTCATCTCATAGACGAAGAACCAAACTGCCTTTCAGTTTCTCTGGTTGTTCAGATTGGAAGCCAATTGTATGCAAATTCTGTAGAATCAAGAAAAGCCTTATGCTAGAAAGCAATGAGCTTCTTACCTGTATCGATATTCTTTTGTTCTTATGGTAGCAATTTCAGGCATTTGTGTGTAGTAATAATCATCCTTTGTCAGTATGTAGCAGACACGATGAGAATGTGCAGAACATTTAAGCTTGATTTGAGTGATAACAGATTATTTATTTATAAGTTCTACAGCTTCATGATCTATGGTGAACTGTTTGAATTTGTTTCGGAATCTTATTTCATAAAAAATGTTTTAATATTTTACTTGGACATTACAAGATGATAAATGAATTGATGGAGGTTTTACTTAATATTAATGTAGATGGAGGCCTTAGATCTATGAAAATTGCTCTAGAATGGTAATTTAAATTCAAATCATATTTATAAGGAGAAAAAAATATTGATATTAAACCTCAAAATGTACTTAATCATGTTTAATCGATGAATCTGAATCAGCACGAATCTTAATGTAATTGGGCAAACTAGATTTTATCAGGAGTTAATTTTTAGATCTCTTGAATTTTCCCTTGGTTTTGTTTTGTTTTGTTTTTTTTTTTTTTTTTTTGGAAGAAAATAAGAAGTTTAGGTCATTGTATAATTGTTTGTATCCTTATATGATTATATGAGATTTTATTGTTATTATGATCATTACCAGGCAGGACGTCCACTAGTTTCTTATGGTTTTGATCTAATTAAGAGATTTTTGCTCTTAATTATTATATGCTAATTATACTATGAGATTAATAATAAAAAATAAATGACGTAAGGATAAAAATTGAAGCTAATAAGAGATATATATATATATATATTTTCTAATAGGTTTAGGAATCCAATTTATTGTTCTGCTACAGCCCTTTATATAGGATTTAGATGCAAAGTTACGTATTATAATAATTCTGAAACATTAACTAAAGAGTTTTATTAGTTAACTCTTAACGTACCTTTAGCTGTTTTTTCGTTTCTCTTCCACGAAATCTTTAATTTGCTTAAGGGATAGTTTGGTTGTATAAGTATTTAAGAATTAGATGTATTTTATTATTACATAAAATAAAATTAATGTAGTTGAAATATTTTACAACGTTTGTTTGCTGGTATAATAAAATTTGGATTTTAATCTTTAATGTTGGCTTGTTTATAATAAAATTGATTTTAATCTTTAATGAATGCTCGAGCTTGTTTAAAAGGCTCGATAAATTATTAATTCAATAACGCATAGCGATAATTATAGTCGCATTACGTAAACGAGTCAAATGGCTTCAACCGAGCTAAAATTTTTCGAGCTTGTTCATGAGCTCGAGCTGTGGTGGCTCGATAAGTTTGGTCACGAGCTCGAGTCCACGAGCCAACTTGACTACTTTACCCCTGAATCAAAAGTGAGTGTTGGTCTTTATGAGCAAGCACAAAGAGGATTGTGAGCACAGCAAGCATCGATAACACCAAATTTAAGCATTGTATAAGCAAAGAGTTTGCAAGTGCGACAAATGAATATAATATGATGTATTCTACAATCATCTAAATTAGAAAGTTTTAGAATACATGAACAAATGGATTATGAGTTTTGCTTTGAATTTCTCAACAAAATAGTTTAGATTTACTTTACTCTCAACAAAACACTCAAAATTCACAACCCCACATTCATAGTCCACTTTAAATCTCTAACCAAATACCTTCTAAATCTAAGCCCATTCATTTCTCAAAAACTCCCTAGTACTAGTGCTTAAGCTTGCTTTTCCATTAAAAAAAAAAAAAACAAAACAAGATAACTCGATCTATTTGATGATAAGTATCGATGCACTTTAAGTAAGGATCAGATCTACGATGGACACTCTCTTTAATAATAAATTATGAACAAATATAATTCATGGAAGAAAGAAATTTTTTTGAAAACTTATATATGGTGTCATCTATCTTAATTGGAAGAGGTTAGTGCTTGATGACATTGGACAACGATTACGTAACATTTCAAAATCCGATGATGAAATATAAATAAAAAATTATTTCCTAGTATTATTCTGTTACTTTTTTTTAACATTTTTCATCTTTTATTATTTATCATAATTCATTTTTTCGGCATTTATCTTTGATACATGCCATCTCTAAGGCAAGTTGATGGCTAATCTCTCTACTAGACACAAATATAAAGAGCTTAATACACACATAGATCAAATTTTACCTTTCAAGGGCTTAATGGGATTTTCAACATCAAAATGTAGACTATTTTACTAGGGATGATTCAATTATTCTTTTATTGATGTTGCTCGGGATCTCTATACAATTGATAACTTCACTTTGAAAGTTAATCTTCCATCTCCCTAAGCTCCTTTATTAATAAAAAAAATCTCAACTATCAATCTTCTTAGTTGAACTGATTGATGCATAAGAAAAGTTCGAGTTTGCATTTTCTTCCTAGCATCTTTATGTTGATATATTAGGGCTTAGCATAATTTAACTACCTATGATTAAGATTTTTTTTATTATTTTTTGTTTAAAAAATTTGATGATGAAGCTTTCATAAAGAACTTTGTCTTATACACACAACATAATTGTAGACATTGCAACATGGAAGAAAAAGTTTTTGTGAAGTATTTCTATTATGCTAAAGTTTCTTCCAAAAATTATAGAAAATTTATCATTTTTTGACTACAAATTTCATAGAAAACTGATGTCACTTAAAATACCATAATCGAAGTACGAATCTTGAATTCAAAAGCAAGTTGATCCTAAGTTGAAACTGGTTGAGATCAAGCATTTAAAATATCATTAGAAACTTTGGGATATCAATTAAATCCTAAATGGCTCTTAAACATGGAGTGTTTATACCAAATCGAGCGTCTGAAATGGATCTAACAAGCCCAAGATCTCATAATCGACTTCATCCGAGCATTCAAATGCTTAAAATACATCAAATGATCAAAGGAATCATTTTGAGTCCAGATGGAGTGGTTCGATTTTGCGGTATTTAGAGATGCCACTCCTCAAATCTATAAATCCTCATTCTTTTATAAGAGGCTGCGAAGAGAGAGAGAGAACTCTAAATCTTGAAGATCCTCCAAGCATAATCGTACCACTGACGACATCAACCACCGCGGCCGCTGTGATCATCATCGCGGCCATCTCTCGTCCGTCACTATCATCGTTCATCTCGCTGACCATCACCGGTCTTCACGCATCACCGCACTATACCCGCATCACCGCTGCACCATCATGGGCCATCTCCATCCGCACCATGCCGCCGGCCGCCAGACCATCTTCGGCCATTCTCGCCGGTATCGCCATCATCGTTATCGATCCCCAGTTTCATCATCATTCGCTACTAATCAACTGGCAACTCAATGGGACTATATTGTTGCTGATTTTGAGATTCACATTGTCTCTCTCATATACTCAGAATCCCAGACGGAAAACTTGTACAAAACAAATACATATTGGAAGATTTTCTCTAGGCCTTGATTTTTCCCTCTTAGAGGTTTTCCATTCTGAGTTTTCTTTTCACTTTAAATACATGTGTGGATTTCACTGGCCAAAGCGAAACTTTCACTCTACCACAAGGTTTCTAGACGCAATAGTTTGACGCCGTCTGGGAAGAGAAACCCTCAATCACAAGTTAGGAATGCATCAGCAATACTCATAACAATAGCTCCAACTCCGCCACTCCCCAATCTCAACTGGGACGCCAAGCTTGCCTCACTTCCTCCCAATAGAGTGTCGTCGAAGGTGCAACAATTTCTTTAGATCAGATTCAATAGAAGAGTCTCAAAATGAGATGATCTAACTTTACGAGAAATATATACACACCACAAACATCTCCCCAAGATCGACGTTACGGAGGTCAAAATGCTAATCTCCTTGATAATGAAGTTCCTCCTCAATGCATGATCATCTCCTGACATCGCTAGTTTTACTCATCCATCACGTATCAACCATTATTAATCCACCAATTATTAACATTTCAAGGAATTCTCCTCATTACCACCTCAAGAGCCGAGTTAAAGAAGTCTCATATTGATCATTCCATCACTTTTAATGACTCGACTAGAAGGAGTCCATGTTCCTCATCAAGATCTACTTGTCATAGGATCGATGACCATGCTATAATGTTAAGAGAATTTTGATTGACAATGGAAGTTCTTAATGTTTTATTTTACTCCACATTTCTTAGGTGGGAAAAGCTCCAACCCGCAGACCATCAGCGTTTTGATAATCGCCTGCGGCGAGTAGAGGGACAATCACCCTTCTTGTCCTTGGTGAATTTCTCGACAAGTGACTCATTTAATCCAATTCATGGTGGTCAAGTCGATTCTGCATATAACGCCATCTTTGAAAGGCCCCTCTAATCAATTTTGATGCAATCAAGATCTCATCTTAAGATGAAGTTTCCAACCCGCCGGAGTTGGGTGGTAGAAAATCAACATAAGGCAATCATGCTACCTCGCATAAGCTCAACCACGTCGTGTCCTTCAAAGATCAAGATTTTAATTTTCGAGATGAAGAGTTCTAAAGCTTCGTCAAGACTTGCTTGCATTATCGATGACCAACCATTACAAGTGGATTTTGCTCGTGATGAACAAAAGGAAAAATACATAGACTTCTTGCACAGAAATCAAGATATCTTTGCCTGGAGTTCGACGGACATGTCGGGGGTCGACCCCAATGTGATCATGCACTCCCTCAAGATCTATCTGACATTCAAACTGATCATCTAGAAGAAGTGAAGTTTTGCACCTGATTGCCTCCAGGCTATTGAGCAAGAAGTTAACAAGCTTCTAGAAGTGGGATTCATACAAGAGGTATATTACCCTACATGGCAGTAAATATTGTCATGGTTAAGAAAACAAATGGAACATGGAGAATGTGTATTGATTACACTGACCTTAATAAGGCTTGCCCGAAAGATAGTTTTTCTCTTTCTCGAATTGATCAATTGGTTGATGCTACATATGGACATCAAATGCTCAATTTTTTGATGCTTACTCGATTATAACCAAATAAAATGGACCCAACAGATGAAGAAGCTACGATTTCAAACATATAAAGGTTTATATACCAAGTTATGTTGTTTGGGTTAAAAATGTCTTACTTATCAATGACTTATGAATAAGGTTTTAAAGACCTATTAGTCTCACAATGGAGGTATATGTGGATGACATGTTAAAAGCTTGAAGAATCACAGTATATTTCTGAGTTAGAAATATGCTTTAACCTTCTTCGATGTTATAACATGCGACTCAACCCAACCAAATGTGCTTTTAGGGTTACATCAGAAAAATTTCTTGGATTTATGGTAACCCATCGTGGGATAGAGGCCAACCCCGAGAAAATCAAAGCTCTCAAAGATATGACTCCTCCAAGAATATTAAGGAAGTTCAATGTTTGAATTAATTAATCTTATCCGCTTCTAGCTCGGATAGATACTTATCATTCTTTAAAATATTAAAGGAGCCAAAAATAATAATTTTCAATGGACTGATGAATGTCACGCTTTGAAACTAAAGGAGTATTTAGCATCTCCACCCTACTATCCAAGCCTATCCAAAGAGAGATGCTATACTTATGTCTCGTAGTCTCTTTCCACGCGATAAGCTCAGTTTTAGTGTGAGAAAAAAATGGGATACAACAACCAATTTACTTTGTCAGTAAAATTCTCTCTGATATAGAAAGTCGTTATCCACTTGCAGATAAGGTGGCTCTTTTAGCTTTCTCGAAAAAAATTACGTCCATCCATACTTCCAAGCTCATACTATCGACGCTTACACTCATTTACCATTAAGGTCATCCTACGTAAAACCGTAAGCATCTGGGAGGTTAATTAAATGGTCAGTAGAATTGGGAGAATTTGATATAAATTTTCTACCTCACCGCTATAAAGTCTCAAAATTTATAAATGGAATACCGCCCAACTGTAGGAGCTATCTACTACACTTTCGCCTCTCTCAATGGACCCTCTATGTTGATGGAGCTTCAGGAAATACTCGGGTGCGAGAATCTTACTTATTTTCTCCCAGCAGGATACCTTAGAGTATGGACTTCGCCTAAAATTTCTGCAACTAATAATATGGCTGAATATGAGGCTCTCATAGTTGAGACTCGCCATTGATTATGAAGCTCAAGACTTAGTAATCCACACTAACCCTCACTCCTCAAGTTGAGAGAAACTTTAATACTCATAATCCTCACGTATCTCCACTTGGTAAAGTCTCTTCTTGCCCATTTCAAGACACATCAAATCATTCACATATCATGAGAAGAATACTCGTGACGCTCTCTAAGCTTGCTACATCCGCTATCGGAGATATATTTAAGAGAAAGGATGTTGAAGAAATATATTTTCAAGATCCGTGGTCATGGGTACAAGCAATTAATGAGATAAAGGAACATTCGTGGATGTACCTCATCATGTCTTTTCTACAAGAAGGAACCCTTCCCAAGACCCAACTTCAACTGCCTCAAGACAAGCTTCAAACTTTACTATTATCGGAGGTGAACTATACAAACGAGCTTTCTCTGAACCGTACCTCAAATGCCTCTCACCTTCAGAGGTCGATTATGCATTAAGAGAGGTTCACTCGGATATGTGGAGAACAGGAGGAAGGGCTAGCCCTTAAAATTATAAAGCAAGGGTTCTATTGGCCTACGATGAAACAAGACGCCTTGGAGTTCATAAAAAATATGCACCAACACTCTCTCACATGCCGCATATAGCTCTCATCCCTTCAAAGCCCGTGGCCTTTTCTTAGTGGGGAATTGATATCATGGGACCTTTTCGAGCATAAGGTAACGAAAGTTTATCATTTTAGCCGTCGACTACTTCACTAAATGAGTGGAAGCCGAACCACTCGCTAAAATCATGGAGACAAATGCTAAACAATTTATTTGGAAAAATATAGTATGTCGATTCGGTCTTCCTGCAAAGATCATCACTGACAATGGAACTCAATTTACTAGAAAAATCTTTACGTCCATTTGTAAAGATTTTCACATTCAGCTGCTGCATACAACTGTAGCACATCCTCAAACTAACAGACAGACTGAAGCTACCAACATGACTATACTCAAAGGACTAAAAACACGTCTTGAGAAGATTGGGGCGCAATGGGTTGATGAACTTTCTAATGTTCTTTGGGTTTACCGCACTACATCGCGCACCTAAGTGAGACACACCATATAACTTGTGTTTGAACGTAAGCTATTATACCGAGATATCGAGTTTCCAAGTCCAAGAGTTCAATTATTTGATCATGATGGTAATGAAAAAACTCGACAAAGACTTGGACCTACTCAAACTCATGACATGGCCCTACTCTGGATCGCTTCCTATCACCAAAGGGTAGCTCGTCACTTCAAATGTAAGAGTAAAACCCCATCCCATATCTGCCGACTTGGTCTTGCTAAGTCTCAAGTCAGAGGCAAATGCCCTCAACACAATAAACTCTCACCTCTTTGGGATGACCCATATGTGGTTATAGCTATGGTAAAGCCAGGAACATTCAAGCTCAAAGATCTAGAGGGAAAAACTTTACCTCAAACTTGGAATACTGAGAATCTCAGAAAATATTATAAGTAATTTCTACTGCATAATTACTATTTGTTTATCATTTCCTCTTCATGTAGCCGACCCCAGTTAGTGGGATAAAGACTTGTTGTTGTTGTTGTCATTTCCTCTTGAAACTCATATCCGTGTTAAAATCTCGAGATTGTATCACCAACTTATCGTGAGTAATGAGTTTATAGATTTTTCTTTCAAGCTTGTTGCATATGAACAGTCTCCTTCAATTATCCTCCCACTTGAGAAATGCACAACTTACGTTGTATCTCAGTCAGGGCATGATCAATCCCATGGGGACTTGATCAAACCTCTTCCATATAGGTAAGAAGTCAAGTAACGTTTTGACTAATACCTAGGATAGGTCAAAAGGTCATTGGTGGACATCCCACGGTCTCTTCCATACAGGTAAGATGTCAAAAAATGTTTTGACTAATACCTAGGATAGGCCAAAAGGTCATTGGTGGACTTCCCACGGCCTCATCTATGCAAGGCGGCAGAATAATATTTCACCAATCACCCCGGATAAAAAAAAAATAGAACAAAAGTATATCACCTAAAATAAAAAAATAAAAATTTTCATTGAAACCAACATGATGACATAAGAAATAATCAATATTCTAATACAAAATAATACATAGATAAAAAAAATGATGCACCCTCAAGTGATGCTACATGATATCAACATTCTCCTCACCACTAGGAGATGCTCCCTTGAACTCACTCTCGATTCCTTCATCTCTTGAATCTGGCGAAGGGTCTTTAGATGCTTAGCTGGGAGATAGATCCTCAATACTAGCTCGATTTTATGTACTAAGCGGATTCCTTTCGAACCCTGAAGCCCTCCTCTAAACATTGGTGCTCCAAGTCCTTCACTTCAACATCAAGAATATGATTACGAGCTTCCTGGATATGGTCTTCGATAATGTCGCGATAAGCCAAAGAGTTCTTAAAGTCTTCCACTGCCTTCAAAGAAATTTTATTTGCTTCCGCTTCTGACATTATAAGCTCCTTCTCAGAAAGACGATCTTGTAATGCTTTCTTCTCCAGTTCAAGAGCTTTCTTCTTCGCCGCAAGTGCCTTGAGTCTTTTCTCTTTCTGGCGGGTCTCCACCCTCACCTCAATCACTCATCACGTGCCTCCACCTCCGTCGGAGAGAAAGAGAAGTCGACATGTTCACTAGCTCGCCTACACCCTGCTGATCCTCCGAGTTGCTTTGGGACTTAACACTCATCTTTCGCTCATACTCGCCTTATAGATACTTCACCTTTACAAATTCAGTATTCCACTCATCTAGAGCGACACCTAAATGAGCCATCAACCCTAATGTTTGAGTTACTTATATATATAAAAAAAGCCATCACAAATATTACACAAAGAAGGAGGAAAAGAAGAAAAGGAGGAGGAAGAAAAGACAACGCATTCATCCGCTTCGGACGCCCAAAGCATACGTTTTAACACCTCTTCAAGAATCTGCGGCTTTGAGAAAAGAACTCCCCCATTATGAGTTGAAACAACTAAACTCTCAGAGGCCAACTAGGGTGAACATCTTCTCCGCAGATATCTGACATAGTCACTTCGGCACATGTCTTCTTTTTCTTTAAAGAAGAAACATTGCTACCACCGTGGTTTCGTAACGGGCTTCCAAAAAGAACTCCATGAATACGAGGAGACTTGTCATCACCTTTACCCGATCTCTTCAATGGAAGAGCATGAGATCTCCTTGCCTGGATGGAAAGGCCAACCTTGAACATTCTATCTTCAATAATGTATTTGCTAATGTAACGTAACTCATGTTGTAAGCTCAGATCGTGAATATTAAGAGTTGTTAAGATTTCATTCTCTTCAATCATCATTGGATCCGGAAGGTCATTCAATCTTCCCCCATCTCTCAGGGAGGCCCCACTCATTTTTCACAAAAAAGAATCCATTAGACCAATTTCTAGATGGATCCCGTGCTGAAAATTCTATCCAATTCTTTATAGCCCAACAAGAAACACGCCCTGAGCATCACATGTGAATTTGCACATTCGACACAAATATTTGATGTTCAAAGTAACACCACGCTCTAAAGAAGACAAATAAACCAACGATGATCACTAGAAAATGAAAATTATGACAAGCTACGCTACACATTTTAAAGATCTCAATCAACTCGAGCCAAAGGGAATCGCAGCCGCATAAGAATCATCTCGTAAATAAGAAAGTATCCTGAGGTGAACGCTCTCGACTTTTGGCAATAATAGCCACCAACTCGTTAGGGAAGTAAAATTTCCTGCGAAGCACCATTAAACTATCTGATGTAATAGTGGATAGTATATCGTCTGTAGCTGTCACGCTATAGGTTTTCTTCCGGCCATCACCCTGTGAAAATACATAATAAATAAACAAAGAGAGAGAGAAATGACAAAAAATTGAGAATTTTTGTGAAGCAACTCACTCACCCCAATACTTGGGCATATCCTTTCCCGATTCTGTCGCTCATGGACAACTTGGGATAAAATTTTTCATCGACGATCTGACAAAAAGAATGCACATACATTGGAGATCAAAAAAAAGAAAAGGAGAGAAGTTATTCCCCTCTAATGATGCTCTGAAATTACCTGCCAAACTTTCTAAGTCGTTTGAACGATGGTTCCTAACTAATGCTTCCCCACCATCTTGGCGGTTATCAACTGTTGAACCATCCATTAAAGTTGCAAGAGATCCAATTTCCTACAAGAAAAGTAGAACTACGCCTTGATCGCTTCCAAATCCGTCAGGTCGGTTGACGCCTTCTTTGAGGAAAAATCAACAACGATATATCATACCTCGATCGCTTCCAAACCCGATCTGACGAGGTGACGCTTTTCGAGGGAAATCAAACAACGACGATATCGCGTGATCGCCTTCCAAACCCGGTCCGACGAGTCCGGTTGACGCCTCTTTCGAGAGAAAACAAAAATAATGACGTATACCACGAGCCTTGATCGCCTCCAAACCCGGTCGGTCTGACGAGGTTGGTTGACGCCTCTTTTGAGGGAAAACCAGAACAACGACGTATACCACGGGCCTTGATCGCCTCCAAACCCGGTTGGTCCGACGAGGTTTGGCCGACGCTTTTGAGGGAAAACTGAACAACGATTATACCGGGCCTTGATCACCTCCAAATGACCTCCTCTTAAGAAGAAGAGGGACACCCCAAAGATATGAGGAGTGTCTTCTCCTTGCCCTGGGGTTTTATAGATCTCTTATAAGGGCAAAAGTAAAATTCAAAGGAAAACCGCAAAACCTACAAAAATAAAAACGCGAAAATACTCATCCGTCATCACAGGCGGATGCCGATGCCCCTCCATAGCGGCCGCCGCACGCCGCCGCGTTCGTTTCACCCAGGATCACCGGCCAGACGCTGTCACGGCCATACCCGCCACCCGACCTCTTCATCTCTCCCGACGCCGCCACGCTTCATGCCTGAAGTTGTAGCCCGCATCATAGGCGCCTGTATGCCCATCTCGCGCACTCAAGCCAGAAGCACTCTGATGAGTCCATAACCTCAAATCTTATGCCAAGATATCCGCACACATCCGCTACTCGACCCGCTGCGATCATAATCTTGTGCTCCCACAAAAATCTGTTCTCTCAAAATATATGGTTGATAAATCCATAAATTTTATTGAAAAATTTGTTACTCTCAAGTATTTGGCATATGTATTTTTGGATAATTGAGATAATGTCATCCAAAAATAGGGAGTCAACTGATATGTCACTTAAAATACCACTAATCGAAGTACGAATCTTGATGTCAAAAGCAAGTTGATCCTAAGTTGAAACTAGTTGAGATCAACATTTAAAATATCATTGGAAACTTTGGGATATCAATTAAATCTCTAAATGGCTCTTAATCATGGAGTGTTTATAGTCAAATCGAGCATCTCGACGAGCCGGATCTAACAAGCCCAATGATCTCATAATTCTGACTTCATCTGAGCATTCAAATGCTTAAAATACATCAAATGATCAAAGGAATCATTTTGAGCCGTCCATGGAGGAGTGGTTTAGATTTTGCATGTACACCTCAAATCTATAAATAATCCTCATTCTTCATATGAGGGGAGCCAAGCAAGAGTAAGAGAGCTCTAAAGCTTGAAAATCCTCCAAGCATATCACCACACTGACGGTCCGACCACTCGCCATCGCCGACCATCGACGGCCACCGCCGACTATCTCATTGGTCACTACGCTAATCTCACTGCATTAATCTATCGTTGGTCGCCACCGCGACCATCGCTGCCGCCTCATCGTCATTGTTGTCAACCATCGCCATATCATCATCACCGACACGGTCCCCGCCGCTTATCGCATATCGTCATCACCGACTATTTGTTGTCATCATCATGACGATTTCGCTACTTCTGACATTTGAACGCGACTACATACATATTATGATTCGAGATTCTCATTGTTGACCCTTCTCATATACAAATCAATCTCATAAAACTTGTACTCTAAAATAAATATATATTCGCTTTAGCCTGATTTTTTCCTCTTTTCGAGATTTTTCACGCAAAAATTCTGGAGTTTTCTTGTTCACTCTTTCAATACATGTGTGTGTGCTGGATTCCACAATAAAGCTAAGGCGTAAACTTTTACTCTACCGCAACTGGTTTTCTAGCACGCAACAAAAACATATTAAAACCTATACAAATTTTGTATTTCTATCAAATTACTAGTAGATTTAAGTTTGTAGGTCTCAATCTCTAGAAATAGTTTTCAACCAATAATATTTCTATTGGAAATCTTTTGATGAAATTTTTTAATAAATTTTTCAGTAAATATTGCAAGAATTTGACAAAAAATACAAAAAAATCAAGTCAAGTTGTTAAAAAAAAAGCGGCGATTCTCATGAGTTTTTTCTATAAATTATAATTAATAGTCTTTTGTTGGTAACAACTTAAATTTTTCAAGCAAAAGTCAAAAAAATCTCTAAATAAATATTAAATTCAAACCTCTAAAGGGTAGAGCAGAAGATTGAACTTTAGATCAACAAAAATACATTAAAAAAATGGGCACTATAAGTGTTGGTAGAGCAGAAGATGATGAGATGGATATTAGAGGTTCTTGAGATACAAAGACATCATACAAAAAAATGGGCACTATATTAATATATGTTTTTGCAAATTCAACATCCCCTATTGCAAATCTTTCATCGTTATTATTTTACTCACCTCCCAATCTTCATTTGTGAGTCTCCTCACTTGCCATCCAATTATTTCTTCAGTGCTAAAACCTCTTGGTAGCTACATCTATCAATCATCTTTTGATACTTATAATGAGCTCTATAAGGTGCTTTTTAGGATCACTCATTTTTCATTAACATTAGTGGATTATTTGTTGATCTTTTAACTGTTGCCCTTAGCCAATAGCTAGTTTGGTTAAGGGTGATCCATCCTTAAATTATTTCTTCACCAATTATTTGCATGATCTATTGTTGCCATCACACCAGGATAAACTTAATTTTTTTTTATCCTTGAAATTGAAATTTAAGATTATTGGATTCATTGAAAATAATTTAGTAGGAAGTTTATAGTTGATAGATCTTCTGTTAAATTAAATCATCTTTTTTTAAAGTTATTCAATATATTGAAATTTTATTTGTATATTCACTTAACCTAAAACTTATACTCTTAAAGTCTCCCTTAGATTAAGGATTATATGACTATCCTTCTAAGGAAATTAATCAAGTTTGGTCAAAAATTTTTATTGAGGATTTCAAAATAATCTCATAAATTTGAATTATCAAATGAATCTCCCATTGTCCCTATTTAGATTGCATTACCTTATTTAAGAATTCACTTATTTAATAAATCATTTATGTACTTATTAATATATTTATTTAACAACCCTTTATATGGATTCAGATATTATTTCTATTTACATCCTCCAAATTGCTAGAGTCCTAGTAAAAATTAGTGTTTCTCAAAGCTTCTAAAATTTCATTTGGATTAGTTTTTAAAAGAAAGATTTTTGACAAAAAAGGTCATTTTTGAGAGAAGACTAAACTTTTGTTCTTATTATGTCTTTTTTATGCATAAGATTCAAGTTTATAGAAAATGTTTTAAAGAAAATACCCACCATCAATAATCAAGTAACACTACACTTGAAGGTTCTTCTTCCCTCTAAATATATGTCATCCCCTGAATGTAATTCAAAACTAAGACACCTTTATCCTCTTCCTATTAATTGTTAATCCCTCTACTAGTCATAGAGATCAAGAATTAAATATAAAGAACTACCTATATTTTTTCTTTTAAATTCCTCAACAAAATTTTCAATATTAGGATATGAACAAGTTGTTAGAGTTGATTCTATTTTTTTCTCATCAATTGTTGACTCTAATTTACTCAATATTGATCTTAATCTTTCTCCTATTAATAATTTCACAATAAAAGTTATTTTTTTAATCTCCCTCACAATGTCAACAAATCAAAGAGACCTTGCTATCACTTTTCTCAAATGGATTGATAGTATAAAAGAAAGATTTAAGTCAACTCTTATCATAGCTTCTTTGTATGATTTTGTTAGGCATAAACATGATGTTTCTTCATATGATTAAGAAAATTAATTTTTATGATTATACTTACTATATATAATAATGAAGCTCCATTAAAGTACTTTTACTAATCACAAAATATACTAGTAGATATCATGATAAGGAATATTATCTTTTTTAAATCTTGTATGTAATATGTAACCTCAGAATGTGAAACAGTAATGATTAAACTTAGGTCTCTATATCATCTTGATATTTGTGATTTATTGGTAGTGGCATCATTTTGTAATTCATCACACATACTCACACAATAGAAGATCTTGGCTTAAATGATATACTTCTTGATTTTAATTTGAAAACTTTAGGCACTAATATCAATAGATACAACTATAATGAATTCAACTAAATCCAAAATAAATTTGATATTTGTAATTGGCTTTATATTCTCTATACATATGTAATCGGCCATATGCCCATCTTATATATGAACTACACTTTGAGCCCACCAAAAAAAATTCTTATTTGTTGATCAATTTAATATGATGCTTGTCATCTATGCTGATATTATTAACATCATGTTGCTCTTATTGGCATGATAATATTTTTTTTTAATTAAATGAAGGCATTTAGTTGATAAGTTCATAATAATAATTGAGAAATTATCAAGCTATACAAGTGAGTGTATGTTAAAGCCCAATTTTTAAATTATTATTAATGAAAAAAATATGATAAAAATATCCCAAAATAAATATAACTCAGAATACAAGATGTTTAATTTCTTCTGAACATAAAATTTATATCAAACTATAAGACCTATTTTGCATGAAAATAATCTAAATGGTTCTAGGTAGTTGTTTCATATAAGAACTTAATATGCTGCTATGAAAATAAAAAAGATGAGCTAATTTTAATTATGTATATTTGGGCCAAAAACATTTCCCCTAACTATTAGGCCTAGGGCTCCCATCTCCCTGCTCTCTCTCTCTCTTTCTCTCTCTCTACCCCACTCCCAACTTTTATATGCAGGAGCAACCATCCACTAATTAATCTCCTACCACTGCTTCGTATAGCTGCCCACAGAGAATCTTAGTGGCTAAGAAACTCGACGTCTTCTACTTCCGCCTACTCCTCCCAGTTCTCTTACTCACCATCTCCTCTCCTCCATCACCAAAGAAAACGGTAAGGAATTCCCTTATCGTTCATGAAGAAACAAAACCTCCTCTTTCCCATCTCACCTGATCTTCTTTTCCTCTCCTACTGCTCAAGCTTCATATAACAACTGACAAGAATCGAAGCAATCAGCTATGGTGTTTTCATCACTGCCCATCTATCTCGATCCACCCAACTGGAACCAGGTAAGCACTCTCCTCCTTTTCTTCCCACTTCTATTCATTTAATTCTCTTTCTTTCTTTCCTATCCTTTTTTTCTTATAACACAGCTTCTTCATGAAAAAGCAAACTAAAGAAAAGAGTAAGGTTTCAGAAAATATTCTTTCCAAACCTTTAATTCCCTTCAAAACTATTCTTGAATATACTATTTTAATTTATGATCTCTTCCTATATGCAGCAAACATCCCACCAACCACCAAGCACCGCCATCAACCAGCCTCCTCAACTCCCTCCTTGATGGCTGAACCACCTGCCCACCTGTCGGTCTCTCCGGCCTGACTCGGCCTGTTTCCATGGCTGAACGAGCTCGTCTAGCTAAAATTCCCCAACCTGAACCCGCCCTCAAGTGCCCTCGCTGTGATTCCTCCAATACCAAATTCTGCTACTTCAACAACTCTCTCTCCCAACCCCGACACTTCTGCAAGACCTGCCGTCGCTACTGGACCCGCGGCGGGGCCCTCCGTAACGTTCCGGTCGGCGGCGGTTGTCGCCGCAACAAGAGAACCAAAGCTGGTTCCACTTCTTCCAAGTCCACCTTTTCTGCTGGAGCGTCGTCCTCCACCGCCTCCGGTAGCATGAGCTCAGCAAACATCCTTCCACCACCGGCGCCTCCTCAACTGCCTTTCATGACGCACTTTCAACCACTCGGCGACTACTCCGCCACCAACATCGGCCTCGGTTTCACGGGAATCCATCCATTGGATTCAGTTGATTACCAAATTGGGAGCAGCGGCGGCGGCAGCGGAGTTGGTCTTGATCAGTGGAGGATGCAGCAGATGCAGCAGTTTCCCTTTATGGGCTGCCTTGATGCTTCCTCGACAGTTCCAGCGACGGTGGCCGGACTTTTCCTTTGATGGTGAGAGTGGTGGAAATGATCAGGGTTTTCAACTAGTAGAATGCTCACTAAAGCTTCTAGCTCCGGGCTTATCTCTCAACTGGCTTCTGTGAAGATGGAGGATAGTCCTCATGGAATTAATTTACAAAGGCAATACTTGGGTGTTACTGGGAATGACCAGTATTGGGATGGAAATGGCGACGGTGGTGGCAGTGTCGGTAATGGTGGAGGCAGTGGTTGGTTAGGAGATCTATCGGGATTCAATTCCTCATCTTCCGGCAATATATTGTGACTTGTGAGTTCATTTACAACCCAAGAAGCACAATATTATTGATTTGCTTCGAGCTTTAAAGCTGTGGTGATACTTGGGAAGATTATATTACATGCTTTCAAGAACAGTATTGTGATCATGTATAACTAGATTATGATCATATATAGGTAGGCTTCTTTGTTTCAAGTTCCTTTGGGTGGTGTTTAATTTATCTTTTTCTACTTTTTTATTCCTTCTGCTGTATCTTCATAGAATGGTTACTGAATGTGGTGCTGAGTTCATGGAGTTTGATCTTTATATATATTTCAATGTTCTCAGGTGAACTATATTTATGCATGGTAGAAACTAAGCGCAGTGTATCTTAATTTATTATACTTAAGTTCTAGTATGCTTCGTCTACTTAGCATCAAAGCTAGCGTTTGTTCTTGCTCAATTGCTTTAGGCGCATTTAACTGTTTGAACGTTAAGATTATCAAATGCACTTTCTGCATTAATTTATAATCTGTTTTACTAATTCTGTATTAGCACCCTTATTTATCAACAAATAAGTGATGTTTTGACTCTGAATATTAATCTAATTATCAAGTAGTCTGAGAGCTCACTGGATAGAGAAATATTGTTTAGTGTATAGTTACTCGATCTGAAGGAGAAGCTGTCATAAGCGCTAAATGAATTACGTCAGTTTACTTTTGTATAATATGCATATATAAAACTTATGTATGTAGCTGCGAGTAAATTTTTGGGCACGGAATAAACTGTTCCTCTTAAACTCACGATATGACTCAAGAGAATAACTAAATAGAATCGTCTTTTGGGAAATATAGCTATAATATATTTCACGCAGGGTAAATGTGATGAAATATTATTTTCTCATCTTTTGAGAGAGTCTGGAAGAACAAACATTGCACTTTTGACCAAGATTCTATGCATGACTTCAAGTGCATCAATTCCTTGGTTCCTATGTACTTCCATGTTTGTCAGCTAGAACTAGAACGGGGGTGGCCATTTTCTAACTCCAAGGAAAGCTCTATTTCACTAAACCCTAAACCTTGGAAAATTTATATCTTATATCTATATATTTATATATTGATTAAATACAAAGACTATCACATCGATCTTCTCTTTTTCTTCTCTTATCATAGCAATCATGTGTATTGACAATACATGCCTTTCTGTTAGAATGCCTAGCTAGCTACTTAAACAGGTGTTTATGAATAACCTGAAGATTTACAAATATGTATATAATGACTATTTTTTTTTCAATGGTGCGACTAATAACTTATCTGTTTTCTTTTCCTATAAAAACAAAGTTCAGGATACTCACAATGCACACAAAACTATTTTTTTAATGCATTGTTTTCCGTGCATATGTTCTGAACATTCTTTTTTTAATCATAACTTGGCTTCCATTGTATTTTATAAATATATTAGATATTTTTTTATTATCATGCATCATATCAACATGTCAACATTCTCATTATCAAACTTTATATTAAAAAAAATGAAATTTTGCAAAGGAATGGAGGTGGCAAAAGAAATTGCGATGGATAAAGTAAAAATAATAATAAAACCAGACCGATTCCGATCGGAAAGATTAAATTAGGCATGTAAAATAAACGTAAAAACAAACAGGTCTTTCGTTTTTGCACCTAATAATAGACAGAAAAAAATGTACTTCCAGTTTTTGAGCAGCTAATAATTTATGTTTGAAGGGACACAAGCTGCTCTGAAATAAAGGTGATATATGGATGAATGCATAGTTAAAAAAAGGGGAAGGGAGATGTAGAGGAAAAAATACTGGCAGATGCAACAGAAGGAAGAAGCTGAAAAAGAGAGAGATGAGAGAAAAAGATGAAATCCCTTGAACACCCTTGTTTGTTTAAGTGTCCTTGTCTCAGGGAATCTGGCCTCTCGTCCACTTTCGCAAGGATCAAGGTGACAGCAGTACGCTCTCATGGAGGGGAATAAAGCAAACCACAGTACTGTCTCTCTTTCTCTCTCTCTCTCTCTAACTCTCTCTACCCCTCTACTCCTATAGCCTCCAACTGCTCATGTAAACATGAAAAGAAAGAGTGCATTCTCCTCTTTGGTTCTCCTCACCAGATGACAAGATAATTATTGCCGAGCTGTGCTATGAAAGATAAAATGTTCCGAGAGGGAGAGAGAGAGAGAGAGAGATTATAGGATTGTTAAGAATGAGGACATAGAGAGAGGGAGGTAGGGGCTCGGAATTCCATGCATATGTAGATCCTATCAATACCTTCCACTGGCTTAGGCTTCTTAGTGTTAAAGGCACATGGCCACAAGGGTTAAAAAGAAAAGTATAATAAGTGGTTGAAGCTCTTGTCATTAGAAAAAAAAAACTTCATTCTCTCCATTCAATTCATATTTAATAATATTTATATATTAAAAAAATATAATACTAATCTATCATCTTCTTATATATAATATATTCTTCTTACACGATATTCCCTCTTCCCTATGTCCCTATTGATCATTCATGCAAAATGTATTAATTTTTTGGATGTAAAAGCATTGCACAATTTGAAAAGAGGTTGATGAATGCAATCTAGTTAACCTTATGCTGAGATATACATAAATAAAAATACTTCTTTTACTGAATTTAAAAATAAAACTTGAATTATCACAAAGCAAGCATCTTAGTCTTGCATTTCATGAACAACATTTTTCATTGCCTAAATTTATGACCTCCACATCATAATAAAAGTAACTTAGCTATTATAAACTCTGAAATATACTAGGCATCTGAGCTCTCTCTCTCTCTCTCTCTCTCTCTCCCTAATAGCACACACATACTAGGACTCCCTCTCTCTCTCTAAAATGGTGTAGTGGGTCTATAGGGAGGCAGCTTTAGCTTTACTGAATGGGGACGTCCTTGAGGACTCACTTTTATCTGATAACAAATTTGAAGACTCTTCTTGGCTTCATATTTCTTTCCTCTGTCCTTCGTGGAAGAGAAAGAAGGGGCCCGACAGATATATTCCATGCTGCATGCCTCACGTTCGGTCACATGAGCTCAATCATGGCTGAAACAATCTATGTCATCAGCCACATCTTAATTTTTATGCTAAGTATATATTTTTTACATATTTATAGGGGATTTAAAGATGCTAAAATGGCATGTTGGTTATAGTAGATTAAGCTCTTCGAGACAGATATGATATTCTGGTTAACTAATTAACTCTTTCTTTCTGATGACAAGAATCTGCGCCTGCTAATTAATTATGCTGCTAAGATTCTCTCGTACCTTCTGCGTGTTGTAGGTTTAGTAAATAAGTTCTTGTAACAGAGGTGCCTCTTTCTTTCGTTTAGTTTAAGATCAAGTTGGTGGGAATTTGAGTTATTTGGTTGGCTGTAGATAAAAAAAATGTTTAAAAAAATGAGAGCTTTATTTTCAGCTATTTTGAGTGTGAAATTAAGATCCTGTTTAACTACATTTGATTTAACGATAGAATTAATATATTATTATTATTATTATTTTTAAATATGAATTTAAACTACTAACAGCCAGATGAGCCCTAAGAATTTTAGGTTCAAGCAGTAAACGGAGTAATGGGAAGAACCTTGAATAAGGGTAATACTGATTTAATTTAGAGTGGAATAGAATAATATCGTTTAAAATAATGAGATATTTTCATTTTAAATTTATAAGATAATACAGAACAAATTAATTAGGATTTTTTTAATTTAAAAATTGTCTTGCAAGATAAATATAATTATCTTGCGGCTATGAAAAAACTATCTTGTATTGTAATGCTACTTTAGTTTAGAAAATTCTTATTCATTTTTTAATTTATTTTTAAGTGGATTGTAATATATCTTGTTATATTTGATCTTTAACCTACTTATAACATAAACTACATTAATTTGAGATCTTCAAGTAAGTAGGCTTATTTAAAATCAATAAGGTGTACAAAAGTATTAGATTTTGTGTCAAACTAAATTTTAAAAATATATATATGTTGGTATCAAAAAAACTGAGTGATTAGCCTTCAGCCATAATGTTAAGCTTTTGGATAAAATCTATTTGACCACTGATAAATATGGAGTGTGCCCAATATTGCAAGAGTTGATAGCTTTACGAAAGCATCCTCTAATAGCCCAACCAACCTTTTAAACCTATCATTTCTATCGGTTTTCACCCTCTAAGGCATGATTTTATTTGGTCATTTTCTGATGTCATCTCGAAAAATTTATTTTGTGGTTGTAGTTACACATGATTTTATAAAGGTGAGTGAATTAATAGCCTTTATGTACATAACTCTATTTTGTCATCATTAATAATATATCACATTTTTCTAGCAATAATTAGCTCACTTTTACACAAATAATGGCACGAATCTTAAGTTTTCATCCACCAAGTACCCTCTAACCTATGTTCAAGTAAAAGACAAAAACAAAAGAATCTCGCTAAGAAAAAGAAGAATCGTAAGTTTTTTCTCAACGTACCACCTTCTAACCATCAATCAAGTAAAAGCTACAAATAAACTAATTGATCATCAACCTTCATGAAAAACATGTTTTTGACATATTAGATATTTTTATTGATGAACTCATTTTGATATTATAGGTCTATGGAACTTATCCTACTTTGATATAGGAGACCCTCTTCTCTCTAACCTTTGACTGTGAGTATAATCCTCATTGAGATTTTCTATTCTATAATTAAGAATCAAGTGACTTTCTTCAAGCTTATTGAGAAGGTGCCTAAGTAGATCCAAAATAATCAAGATAAACATAGTTGTCACTCGAGCTTGCCAGAAAAGACTAAGAACCAAATATGTTGTAAATTCCAAAGCAAAAGTCAAAGTTACATTTTTTTTTTGGTGATATAAGCTCAAAATGAAAGAAATTGGCACTAATGATACTATGCTTAAGAAGGTTGAAATTATAAAAGAAGTTCTTCAATCAAAGGAAGTTTTTAGTTAATTGGCAGCCACATCACATCATCAACACATCATCTAAAAAAAAGATTGGCTAAAGTGTCTATACCTCTCAAGAAATTAAAATGATAATGATATCTAAACCAAGGAATAAACATCTGAGAAAAAGAGTCATATTCCTTGAATACTCATGAACCTGGAGCTCCAAACCAACATAATTTATCTTCTATACCTTACTTTCTTAAACCTCTTATACTAAAATGACTCGGGATCTTAGACTAGAAGATTCTTAAAAAGGGTTCAAAGCTAACAACCAAATTTATATTAGTGTGTGAAGATGAAACCTATGTCAATTTCAACACAAAACATTGCTCTTTGCCCTACACTAGCAACCAAGTCATGCTGCTTAAACTCTCTAACAAAGTGATAGAGGTAATTCCACATGAACCCTGTATGATGGGACACTAAGCAAGGAGACAGTGAATATTGAAAGGCTAACAACTTATGTTATTAACAACCACTCAAGCATAGTATATTCTATAAAAAATTCAATGTAGTTGATCTATGCTATAGTGCATAAAATGAATTTTGTATTATTAGAGCAAATTTTATATCATTATTGATCACTTTAATAATATTGATGTCCTCAAGGATCAATCCTCTCTTGGAATCCTCCTTATGAGTACTCTATTTTTTTCTAAAAATATCTCTAATTACCTTAGTAATTATATCAATGCAATCACCATGGAGATTTATCTAAATGTTTATAAACATATATCAATTATAACATAAGGAGTTATTCCAAATAAAATAATAACTGTTATACATATATTCATTAATTTTCTAAGTATATGATGTAGAACATCATGAGGATCCAAAAAGTAGAGGTCAAGGTCCATTTACAAGAACTTAAACTAAAGCTTAAGAAAATTCAAGAAAGAAGAAGGCTTAGCCCATTAGCCTGCTAAGGCCCATTTTATAATTTCATCTTTTTTTATTTATGTAATTTTTAATTTTCTTCTAGAAACTCCATTTAAAAATTCAAAGCATGACATGTGAGGTGGTTGAATCCACATAAAATAATAGTATGTGAAATGGGTGGATGGCAAAAAATAATAAGGTAATTTAATGATTCACATTAATATGGCCACCCACCTTTCCCTCCCTATTTTGAATTCTTTTCTTTTGAAAGATGCTTACAATGGCTATAAATAACCCCCCTTACTAGAATGAAGAAGATCTTTTGAAAATTACAAATTAGTTGAGTTATTCTTGTGATTTGAGAGCTTGGTAGCCAAACCTTGGCAATCCTTGGTAAGAGCGCTAGTTATCCAACATCTTCTTTCCTCACCTTCAATACCCAAGTTCTCTCAACGCTCCAAGAGATAGAATGCCCACCTCCATCAAAATTGGTTTCATAGCGAAGCCTAGAAGGAGCAAATTTGGTCAAAAGTTTGCTTCATTAAAGGGAGCATCTCAAGTGATGGACTTGTCTTCAAACTTATGAGTTTTTTCTTAGACGTGTGAGGTTAAATAATTTTCTTTTATATGATAGTTTAAATACATATTAGTAACTTGGAAAGATATATATTACTTGTATGTTTATGGTGTTAGCATAAAATTCCAATTAATAAGCTTCATTATATAATTTAGTCATTTTCTGATTGTGTGAATTTGTCATCCCCTAACTAAAAAAAAAATTAAGAGAACACCTTAGTGAGATAGTGTTTCATCCTAAAAGCAACCTAGCCATTAGTGCAAATCAAAATATAATTGATTGATTTCTTATCTTTGTTGTTGTTTATGGTTAATTTTAGAAGTTTCTCTAATTAACTTATGATAACTTGCTTTTTTAAAAACAAAAAAGAGGCTTGATAAATTTAAGCATTTTTTTCATTTCATTAAAAAATTTTTGCATGCATAATAATATAAGTGTATTAAACTTAGTGATTTTGAAAGCTAAATAGAACTTTGTCAAAAAGACATAAACTGTCTAAGGAGGCTTGACCTCATTTGGAAGTTCTTTTAGCCTAAAATTTAACTTTGATTGCACGATTATATTATACTTGTTTATTTTATTTTATTTTTTTCTTTGATCCCTTTTCATATATCTTTTTTTTCTTTTAAAAAAATATTGAAAGATTAGCCTTCAGCCATAATGTTAAGCTTTTGGATAAAAATCTAATTGACCACTGATAAATATGGAGTGTGCTCAATATTGCAAGAGTTGATACCTTCACAAAAGCATCCTTTAATAGCCCAACCAACCTTTTAAACCTATCATTTCTATCATTTTCACCCTCTAGGTATGATTTTATTTGTCATTTTTGATGTATCTCAAAAATTTATTTTGTGGTTATAGTTAAACATGATTTTATAAAAGTGCGTGAATTAATAGCCTTTATGTACATAACTCTATTTTGTCATCATTAATAATATACCACATTTTTCTAGCAATAAGTAGCTGACTTTTGCACAAATAATGGCATGAATCTTAAGCTTTCATCCACCAAGTACCCTCTAACCTATGGTCAAGTAAAAGACAATAACAAAAGAATCTAGCTAAGTAAAAGAAGAATCTGAAGCTTTTCTCAATGTGCCACCTTCTAACCATCGATCAAGTAAAAGCTACAAATAAACTAATCGATCATCAACCTTCATGAAAAAATATATTTTTGACACATTAGATATTTTTATCGATGAGCTCATTTTGATATTATAGGTCTATAGAACCTATCCTACTATAATATAGGAGACCCTCTTCTCACTAACCTTTGACTGTGAGGTAATAATCCTTATTGAGATTTGCTATTCTATAATTAAGAATCAAGTGACTTTCTTCAAGTTTATTGAGATGGTGCCTTAGATCTAAAATAATCAATATAAACATGGTTGCCACTGAGCTTAAAAGGCTAAGAACCAAATGTGTTGCAAGTTTCAAAGCAAAAGTCAAAGTTATTAGTTTTTTTTTTTGGTGATATAAGCTCAAAATGAAAGAACGTTCGTTACGTATTGCTATGCTTAATAAAAGCTAAAATTACAAAGAAGTTCTTTAATCAAAGAAAGTTTTATTTAGTTGGGAACCACATCACATCATCTAAAAAAAGATTGACTAAAGTGCCTATAAGTAATAAACCTTTAGAGAATATATCCTCCCAAGAAATTAAAATGATAATGATCTCTAAAATAAGGAATAAACAACTAAGAAAAGGAGTCATATTCCTTGAATACTCATGAACCAGGAGCTCCAAACCAATATAATTTATCTTCTATATCTTACTTGCTTAAACCTTTTATACTAAAATAACTTCGGATCCTAGACTAGAAGATTCTTAAAATAGGTTCAAAGCTAACAACCAAATCTATATTAGTGTGTGAAGGAAAAACATATGTCAATTTTAACACAAAACATTGCTCTTTGCCCAACACTAGCAACCAAGTCGTGCTGCTTAAACTCTCTAACAAAGTGATGGAGGTAATTCCACATCAACCCTATATGATGGGACACTAAGCAAGGAGACAGTGAATATTAAAAGGCTAATAACTTATGTTGTTAGCAATCACTCAAGCATAAGATATTTATGGTGTTTATTTTTGAGATGTGGGATACCACGCAGATCTTAAGGGGTACTTATTGAAGTGATCGGGTACAAAATTAAGGAATGATGTACTATCTCGAAAGATAAAAATTACCACCATATAATGGACCTAATCACATAATAAGGACTCCGAAGGCATGATGGGTCTTCGAATATACCAGAGATTTTTCCCCTACTTTATATCAAAAAGTATAGTAAGATTTATTTTAAGCCGGGTTCGTTAAGTTTCCTATGGAGGCAAGCTCTCGTAGTTAATGACATCCTAAGAAATGAGAATTCCTTAAGAATACTCTCGATTAAAGTAGATAATTAGGGTCTCCAAAAATTTCAAGGTTAAGACTATCAAAGAATTGACTATTTTAGAAAATCAAATGGGATAGATCAGGAGAAGACTTATTATGGAAGTCAAAGGATTTGGGTGGAATGCTCATGATACTAGGAAGCCTAGTGAGCATTCCAATCTATCTATGGTTAGGCTTTATATTTTTGAAATTGAAGAGAGTTAATTATTTGAGTTGACATTTTATTAGAATACTATGACTTATAATCCCACAATATAAGATTGTGAAATTGTCTAAGAGGTGAGAATTTATGCTTGTAGCCTGAAGGAAATAGCTACCTCAAATCCAAAGCTAGGGAGCTTTGGCGAGGCCAAAGCACGACCTAAATCTAAGGCAAAAATGGGTATATGGTTTACCTCCACAAGAGAGAATAAATCACCCGACTGCTGGACTTATTACCGCCTGGAGTAGCAACGAGTTAACTCCCCCTATGCTTTAAATTCATGTAGGCAAATCATGTGCTTTTGCAAGACGGCTAGGCTATTATTTATTTAGAAGGAAGACTAATTTCTTAAACTCACTCTTTAAGAGACTAGAGCATGAGTGATATAAATTTATGACTTAATCTAATGCAAATTTTATCAAATTTATTTTATTCTTTTGGACTCTTTGTTATGACATAGGCTATGGGATTTTGTATGTCAAAATGTATGAGAACTTGATTATGGGACAAATCAAGAGAGAAAGAGGTGTTCTTCCATCAAAGGCTCTCACAGCATAGATTGAAGCCCTCTCTTAACAAGAGTGGAAGAATATGACATGCATGATATTATACATTCATTTATCTAGCTAAGGGGTTGCTAAAAATTTTACTATCTTGATTTAATTTTTAAGCTTTTATGTGAGATTATGAGTTATTTTAAAATTTTAGTTATGAGTTGTTAGTGGGATAGAAAATTTAATTTTATCCTAAGAGCCTACATCCTGCACACATTCAACATCAAATGAAGCTAGAAAAGCATGCAATTAGTGCAATCTTAACATGACATCAAACAATTTTATAGACTACCAAAATAATAAAGAAAGGTCAGTTTTTTACACCCCAAAAAAATAGAAAAATAGATAGGTAGCTACGGGCTCCAAAAATTTGCCACCGACCTCTCGACAATATTTGAATTTGAAGAGAGTGATTTAAGGTGTCAGTGTAAATATCAGAAAGCAAATGAAATAGTAGATAAGACACTACCCAGTGATTTCACCCTCATTTGGTGAGAATATTAGATATGGTTCCAAGTTTCTTATAGGTGTAAGCCCCTATAGTTAATTACCTCTCCTAATAAGTGAGAGAGAACTTTCATTAAAATTTAGTCATTAGATGTGAAATGAAAGTATAGTAAAACATGGAGTTTTAGAATTTAAGATATGAAATTCATCATTTTAGCTTAAACTAGATGGTTGGGAATGATGGCGTGCCCTAGATCTATGATTACATCCGCATCCATCTACTTAAGGTATTTTGACAGAAGGATCCTCATCAGCAACACATGGGTTACGTCATCCAAGAAATCTTTATAGACATGGGGTGGTATTTTCTAGACTTAAGTCACCTTTAGATGTTGTTTTTTACAATTACCATAATTCATAACTTCGATGGTAAAGCCATTTGGAAGCATCTACTACTGTGATCATAATATGATGGACTAGAAGCCAAACCACCCGTCGAGGACTCTAGTCATGGCTTCATCTGTGGAGCCTCTTGCCACACATCGAAGTCAGATCCACTTCAGCAGAGATTGATTGAGTGAATACTTGATTTGACATTGACTACTTTATGAGCTAGAGTTTTCTTAATTTGTCACCCCCAACAAATAATTACGGAAGGTGGATAGATTGAGTTTGGTTTAAGTTTATAATGATAGAGTTTTATTTGAGCAGTTTGAGATTGATATTTGAAAAATGATTTAAAAAATTGATTTAAAAAATTGATTAATTTGAATATATTTAAGAGCTTTAGATCTTATCGACTCTGTTTAGCTGCTAACAGAGGACTAAATCTACTATCACCTAACAGAATCAATTTCTCAGACATTTCACTGATCTGAAACTCTTATTATAAGTTTTTAATTTTGTTAACCTGAACCTAGTCCTGAGACTAAACTAGGAATAAACTTAATTTGATTTGAAAATTTGATTAATTTGAATATGTTTAAGCGCTTTAAATCCTGTCAACTCTGTTTAGCTGATAAGAGAGAATTAGATCTACTATCACTTGACAGAATCAGTTTCTCAGATATTTTACCGATTTGAAACTCTTATTATAAGTTTTTAGATTTTGTTAACTGAACCACCCAGACTAAAAGCAGAAATAACCCAGATCATCAAACACTTGAATTTAAGCATTCAACATAGTGTCGGGGCACATGCAGGAGTATTTAAGACTTAGCTAATTTCATCTAATTAATGAAATAATTGATATTTGAAAATCATAATTAGAATTAAATTCCTTAACTTTTGATCAAAGGAAGCCCTATGATTTCTATTGATTTTGATTTAGTATCGCCTTCTGTCTACTTGTACAAAAGATTGTAGATCTGGTGGCAAAGAAGACATTTTGATTTAGATTATAGTTTAATACATTATTCACACATAGTTCACTTGTTGAGTTTTTGCAATTCTCACAACTTGATTATATTCAATTTAAATCACTTTTGATAAGTTATGTTGATTTCAGTGTTTATTGCTTCAGCCCTACTCATGCTTATTAGCTAGCATAGTAATCACCTCCATATTCATATAAGAGTTATTAAACCCAATTTGGATTCATCCTTAGATTTTGAGTTTATTACAAGTTTTTTATGAGTTTAGTATTAGTCTCCCCAAATTCCAATTAAAGCTTATTTAATTTTGAGGAATCTACAAGAAAATGGAACTCACTCATTACTTCAATTTAAGTCATAGAGAATTGCAATTAGATTTTGTGAGTTTAATATCAGCCTCCCCAAAGTTTGTGAGTTTAATATCAACCACCCCCCAAATTTCACTTAAATTTTAAATGAATGTTCTATTCTTTCCAAAATTTTCTTTAAAGGCTCCCTCCTTTTTTCTTGCTTGACACTTTTAGTTTTAAAATTAGCTCCAGGTTTCTTTACTTAGCGTTCTTAAGTCAGTTTAGTTTACCCTCCCTTTTTTCTAAGTTAAAAGATTTGACACAATTTTTCCTCCTCATCCCAGGATAAGTGAGGGTATTTTGCATATGCCCTCTTGAGCATGAGTGGTGTCTGACGCCATACCGAAGTTTTTCTGGTGGCCTCTTGATTGAGGTCCTCAAACTGAACAATACATACAATACAATATTTATTTATCCCTTAGTCCTTTTCTAAGTCTAGAATTTAGCAAAATTTCAGACCTTGTCATCCCAGTGTAAGATGCATTGGGAGTATTTTAGGATTTTAAATTAATTTTAAATTTATTAAATGGTTTTAATGTGGATTTCACGCCAATAAATGCACATAATCAATATATATATATAAATTTAGGGTAATTCCATTGTTTTGACGAATGTGCTTAGTTTCGATCGTTGTTTGGTTGGTCGGCCTAAATTGAATCCATTTCAGCTCAAAATGTGCATCGTCGCTTTCGACCGCTTGATTTTGGGGCAGAATCATCCGAATTGAGCTCGAATAGTCTTATTTAATATACTTAGATATTTTGAAGCCAATGGAATGATCAATTTTGTGAACGAAGGTCGTTTGATTCTCGTCGGTGCCTCCTGATCTCGATATACATGCAGGCGCGTTGACAGCTTGAGCGCTTGATCGATTGATCATCAAGTCATGTAATATTTATATTTTGATCAATTTCAATATTCTGAACACAATGGAAAGTTCGTTCATTGATCGGAGGTCATTTGAGTTATTTTCGGTGATGTCCGTCATTTCATTATATTTGCACTATCACTTTATCACTGACAATTGCATAAACTCGTAGAGCGTGAATAGTCTCATTTGATAGATTTTGATGTTTCAAAGCTAATGACATGATCAATTTTATGAATGGAGATCGTTTGGTCATCGCTGTAGCTTTTTGACTCCGATATACGCATTGACATTGATAGCAGCTAATCAATTGCTTTCGTTGCAATATTTATATTGATCAATTTCAACATTCAATGCAGGGTGTTTGTCAATTAGAGGTCATTTCAACCATTTTTAGTGACGTCCAGTACATTTTGAGCCTTAATTTGTGCATTGTCACCTCTGAAGTCCTTTAAATTTGACTTGTTTTCTTGTCTTGATTTATGACACATATGTGGAGGTCAACAAATGCCCGCCCCCAAATAAATATGATTCACACATAGAGCGAGTCATGTTTATTGAAAACTGGTTGACCCTTTTGGCTGGCCACAAAACTTAGATCATTTCTGCTTTAATTGGGGTAGCTTATGGAGCTTTGACAGGATTTGTCATTAGTATGCTACCTTATTCAGGACATGCTAAATGACGGGCTTGATCGATTTGTCAGAATTGACTTGTCAGATTGATAAGAATTCTTACACCATCTACTATATACTTCAATGGCTTTATTGAAGATCTCTTTCTTTTATGTCCTTGTAGATTTGAGCCTCCTCCGACCTTAGCTTCATGCTTGGTTGGGTTTGATGGAGGAATTGGTCTGCTAATTTTGATGAAGGACTCCATTGGGGAATCATTTTATCTGTGCTTGGTCAGATTTGAAATTTCTTCTGTCCTAGCTTTGAGCGTGACAGACTTGGTGAAGGACTGACCTGATTTGTCCCTATTGACTTATCAGGAAGTGTATGCACTATGTGATTCCTGTGCTTGCTACTTTGACAGATTCGTTGAAGGATACATACAGATGACCCAACCTTCCAACTTATATAGGGTCAATATTGAATTATTAGTGTAGCAACGTATGCTTTAACATACTGAATAACCACAAAATATCTTTAGTTCAGCCATCGACTTTGTATAAACTATGGAATTGCTTCCTCGGTCATATGCTTTCTGCTTTGATGGACTTGATGAAGAGATAGGTTTTGATTTGTGCTTTGAGCTTGATCAAATCATTTAAAAATAGATTGAAATATCACCTTTCAGGTAATATGAAGATTGATTTGAGGCAGCCCTAAATTGGTGTTTTCTCAGATTGTCTTGATCTATCGATCAAGTAGAAAGATCTTTTGGATCCTGGTTACTTATAATCACTAAGCTAGATCTAGTTTAAGATTGAACAACTATCATCATTAGACTGACGAGCGGGGGCTCTTTCACTACGGCCTTTTCTTGCGGCTTGTTGAGTGAGGAGAGGCGTCGACCATATATTTGGGCTTGTTGAGTTCAACCTTTAGAACTACTGAATTGACTTGGCAGTAGTGGATTGGTGGTTTTATCATTAGAATAATGAATGGGAGCTCTTTCACTACGACCTTTTCTTGTGGCTTGTTGAGTGAGGAGAGCGTCAGCAACTCAGCCATTTATGGGCTTATTGAGTTCGACCTTTAGAACTCATCCGTGTCCTAGACTTTAGGATGTAGAGGTTGATATTTTTTTCAACTTAATTGATTGAAGCTTATGAAACCACCAGTTCTTCTGACTTGATCTCCAGAATTTGGCAAGTATGGGAGATAAATTTCTTGACATTTAGGGTTATCTTTTCATAGAAATATGTTTTGTTTGTTTACGCAACTTAGCTATAATTATGGATATATTAGGGATTTGTAAAGCTCGATGTCAACCTGAATAAGAATATATTTGAGGATCTCATCTTATAGCACGACGTCAACTCAAATAAACTAAACATAAATTAAAAAAATGCCCCTGTCTTGCAGGGAAATTTTAAAGTACATTTAGGAGAATTTTCAAGATGAAAATATACAAATACATCCATATTTGAATTGATGTACTCTAAAGGGGATTTTAACATATAACATTGATTTCATCTATATATAAAGATCTAAAAATTCCCCCTGTGTAACAGGGGAATTTTCATGAAAAAGTTCTTCATCTGGAGTATGTTTATTTAAGGATATCGACATGAAGCACGATGTCAACCTAAATAGATATACTAAAAAAATGTCCCCTATCTTGCAGAGGAATTTCTATTATACCTCAAGAATGTGGTCGTTAAGTATAGTACTTTTTTTAAGTATTGACCATTAATTGGGGGCATTGGCCTTTCACCCTTTAGGTCGATGAGTTGATATGCCCCTCATTGGTATACTTTTTCAATGATGAAAGGGCCTTCTCAGTCAGGCTCGAATTTACCACCAAATTTTTGATTAGGAATAATTAGCCTTCTCAGCACCAGGACCAATTCCCCTTTTTGAAATGTTCGAGGCTGCACCGTATGGTCAAAAGTCATGGACATCTTTGCTCAATAGACTTTCAAATTTTGATGAGCTTGCAGTCTAACTTCATCAAGCGCGTCGAGTTCCTCCATTCTCAGATGGGTATTTTGATCTTCAGCTAGATTGTATTAGATGACTACTCGAAGTGAAGGCAACTCAACTTCAAGCAGAAGAACTGCTTCAGTTTCAAATACCAATGAATAAGGAGTGGTTTTAGTCAGCATCTTGTAGGTAGTTCGATATGCCCATAGAGCCTCTACTAGCTTGGTATGTCATTCTCGCTTATTTTAGTGAGAATCTTCTTGAGCAGTTTGACCAATGTCTTGTTGAAAGCCTCTGTCAAACCATTTGCTCTTGGATTATATATTGAAGAGTATCACCAATTAATTTTATGTCGATTGATGAATCTATAAATCTTTGCACTTTTGAAAGCTATGTCATTATCAAAAATTATTTGACGTGGCACTCCAAATCTATAGACCACATTATGCGTGAAGAAGTTAATCACTTGATCGGTAACTTCTTTAAATGGGGTAGCTTCAAAGAAAGTAGTCGATCATTTTAAGATGAAGCGATGTCCATACGGCGATGGATCAATTGGTCGTTACATATGTACCAACATTCAAATGGTCAGGATGCTATTGTTGGGTGTAATGGATTTGGAGGTTGATGGATGAGATTCCCATGTACTTGACACTCATGACACTTCTTAGCATGATTAATGTAATCTCTCACCATAGAAGGTCAATAATAGTCTATCCTTTTGACCTTTACTGCCATCTTGGTACTTGATTGATGTGCACCACAAAGTCTTTCATGAACTTCAACCATTACTTTGCTAGCTTCATCTACGCCTGGGCATCGTAGCCATATTTGTTCAAAGGATCTACGATATAAAGTGTTGTTGACAAAAGTATAAAGTAGCATTCTCTTCTCGATTTGAGCTGTCATTGATTTATTACTTTGTAATTTGCCCTCTTTAAAGTAGTCGATGAAGGCTTGCCTCCAATTACATGACTCTTCTACAATAAAAGCTTCACATTGCTTTTCTAAGGCAATATCATTCTTAGCTCTTCTTAATACAACTTCTTGTTGATTTTGGGGAGTATGAGGAGCAATCTGAGTCGCATCCTACTGTGTCGAATTTGGTAACCCCTCTACCTGTGGGGATTGATACTTTATTGGTTTTAAGACTCGTTGAGTAAATATATCGATCATGACATAATCATCATTCATACTTATCATTTTCTTAGCTAGTTTTGCTAAGCAGTCGGATTTGCTATTCTCGGATTGAGAGACTCGAGTTTGTGTGATATTTGGTATCTGCTTTATAAGCTCGAGAACTCGCTTTTGATAGAAAGCTAACTCAAACTTGTTAATTCTATAAATTCCAAGTAATTTATTTATAATAAGCTGAGAATCACCAAAAATGTGCAGGTTTTGAATACCAATGAAAATAGCCTCTTCCAGACCTGCCACTAATGCTTCATATTCAGCTTCATTATTAATTCTTGGCTCAGTCAATCCATATTATTGTCTCATTATCCCTCCTTTTGGTGTTATGAAGACGATGTCGATTCCTGCTCTTGTTCTTGGAAAATTTAGATGTTGGACTTGTTTGATCGATGAGGCTCCATCAAAGTATATTTCTCAATATTTTAATTTTTCTCTTTCATGAATGAGCATAATTTGCTCATCGGGCAAATCGTCATTAAGAGAAGAGTTCATCGGGATAGGATGTGCAGCTAGAAAATCAATTAAGACTTGTCCCTTCACTGCTTTATGTGGAACAAATGTGATATCAAATTGTAAAAGTAATACTACCCATCTTGCCAAGCGACCTGTCAACGCTAGTCTTGTCATCAAGTACTTCAGTGGATCGATCCTTGAGATGAGAGTAATCTTGTGAGATAACATATAATGATGAAACTTTTGGAGCAGATCAAATAATACTTCTATTGGAGAGTATCTCATTTTTGCTCCTATTAATCTTTGTCTGATATAATAAAGAGCATTCTTTTTACTTTCTTCATTATGTTGTGCCAATAATACCCCGAGAGACTCTTTTAATGCAATTGTGTATAGAATGAGGTGCTTCCCAGGAAAAGGCACTGCCAGGATTGATGGATTTAATAAGTAACTTTTAATGCTATTGAAGGCTTCTTGACACTATTTGTCCCACTTGAATGGAGTGTCCTTCTTCATTAACCTTGCAAATGGTTGACAATCATCGATTTGATATTTGATGAATCGAAGTTATCCTTGTAAAGAATGGAGTTGATGCAAACTCTTCGGTTGAGGCATCTCCATAATTGCCTTGATTTTAGTAAGATCTATTTCAATACCTCTGTGATGTACAATGTACCCCAGGAATATTCTAGAGGATACATAGAATGCACATTTTAAAGGATTCATCTTGAGATCATATTTTTTTATTATCTCCAATACAATTCTCAAGTCTTCAAAGTGATTTTCACGATTTAAGCTTTTCACCACCAAATTGTTGACATAGCATTCCACCTTTTGATGAATCAATTCATCAAAAATACATGTCATTGCTCTTTGGTATGTAACTCCAGCATTTTTCAAGCCAAAGGGCATGACCGTGTAGCAATATATGTCAATAGGTGTTCTGAACGATGTATATTTTTCATCTTCAGGTGCCATTTTGATTTGGTTGTATCCTGACGATCCATCCATAAATGAGAACATGTCATAGTTGGAAGTGTTGTAGTCCGATATTGGAAGTGAAAAGTCATCTTTTGGGCACGCTTTATTTATGTCAGTGTCAATGAGGATTTGGCCATTCTTTTTTTTCTTAACGGGATAATGTTAGCTATCCAATGCATATTTTCTCCTGATGAATTAGCTTTTAGTTTTTTGCAATTACCTCTTCTTCAATCTCCAATCTCATTCGCCTAGGAGCTTGTTTAACAGGCTTCACATCTGATTTAATAGCAAGTTTGTGAACTACTACATCAGGGGATAAGCCTGGAATTTTAGAATATGTCCAGCCAAAGCAGTCTTTGAATTCACAAAGTAGCATTTTTAGCTCTTCAACTTTTTCATCGGGTAAAGTGCACGAAAGTTGGGGAGGATCATCCTCGCTCTAGGTTGACTTCTTTTTCATCCATAGTAGCTTGTCCACCATCTTCAAGTTCTTCAGGTGCGGGCTTGGCTTCTACTTCTTCATCATTTTAAGAAGAGTTTCATGGGAATCACCTTCTTCAACACTATGAGTCTCGATCTTAGCTTCTATTACATTATACCAGGCTCTATCTTGATGAGATTTGCAGATGAACCCAAGACCTTTAGTGGTAAACTTATCACTTCTTCGTGATGCTTGAGGACTTCTTTGGCTCCACATCGTGTTAAAGATTTGAATCCTATGCTTAGTAGCTCCAATATGTACTCCAAGCTTATGCATCATTCTTCACAACTTCTGCGGATAGTATATTGGCATTCTTGTTGACACTACCTCATCATAATTTTTATGTTGAGCATGCTGTTCAAAATCTTGAGGTTGAGACTTTTCAGATTTGTAAAGTAGAGTTCATATTCTGCCACTCTCACTCAATGGTGACACATAGAATGTTACCAATTCTTTAATATTATGAACCTCTAGTGGAGTGATTTCTTTGAAGCATTATTGAGTGATGGGTATAATTTTGAGTGAGTCATCTGACTCTGCCAAGTGAGCTATCCTCCTTGATGCAGCCATCTTAACTCTATTTCTATAAGTAGATTCAAAATCATAGTCTGAATCAGAATCACTTATTTCATACTATGCTTTTCTTGAAAGCTTATAAGTTCCCTTAGGTTCGATAGACATATCTTTTTCTTCTTCTATGTCACTTCCCAAATGAGGAACTAATTTTCTTGGTTTAGGTGCAGAATCAAGTATTTTAGGGAGAATCGGCATTGCCTTCTTTCTTCCTCTTTGCTTCTTCTCTTTCACTTTGTGAAATTACTTTTTAATTCTTGAAGTGGATGTTACCGCTTCAAGGGCTCTGTTAACTTAGGCTCTTTGAGGATGAAGTACTTTGCATCTTCATAGATCTTTACATTGATGAGAATGGTTGTAGGTTAGAATTGAATTCTTCTCCATCTTTCAGATACTACATTGATTCATAGTTGATGGGACCATGCCATACTCATGCATGACGGCCAAGAGCTCTAAATAATGTATCGATCGATTACATGAAACTTGGCTTCTATATATAAATCCTTAAACTTGAGTGGGAGAATAAAAGAACCCAAAGTTTTTTTTCCCTTTTTCATTGAAGTCGTGAACCAAAAACTTATCTCTCCTAAGCTATTGGACATCCAGCAATAATTCTTTTAATACTTTTAGACTCATAAGATTGATAGAAGAACCTAGATCAATCAATATTCGATTGATCAAGATATCATCACTCTCTGCAGTAATATAAAGAGGACGATTGTGATATGTTGTTCCCAACATAAGATCATCTTCAAAAAATGTGATTGCTGGGAGATCTTGAGTTTGCAATGCTTCAGTCATGCATTTTTCAGCAAAGTAAGCTTCATAACTCTCGATCTTTGAGCATGTATCAAAGTTTCTGAGGTCTTTTGACATCAAGAGAGCCTTGTACACTTATTGTGCAGGATCTTTCTCAGATGTGATGGAATATTATAATCTATCTTCTCGCCTGATTTAGGCTTCACTCTAGGATTTATGGGAATGGTATCATCATGGACTTCAATTTGTTTGCCTTTATCTTTATTTGCATTCCCTTCTTTGATGAAGGTGGTAAGACTTTATCACTTCTCAACTAAACTTGAATAACTTTATCTCGCACATATTCTTCTAAAGAGGTAGTTTCTTCAAGTTTCTTTCTTATTATGGAAGATTGGCCAAAAGGGTTAGACTCATTTTTCAATGTCATACGTTTCTTACGTGATGATATTGATGAGTCTGACTCTTCTCCGTCGGGAAAAAATAGATCTTCATCTCAACTATTGTTGTCTTGTTGGGTCATTAAACAAAATTCTAACACTAGATCCTCAGGTTCTTCTTGATTTCCTGATAAAAAATTTGATGGGTTAGTCAAGTTTGTCTGACTATCCTTGTCGTCTTGGAGTAACCGATGTTGAAGAATATATGACACCACGCAGATGATTCGGTATGTCTCTATCGGACAAGACTCATCATTATCTTCTTCATCTAATTCAGTAATATGAAGTTTATGCATAAAATCTGCAAGCCTAAATGGTTGTCTTGCCGGCTGATGATACTCCTCTAAATTATTAATGATATATTTTGAGTTGTAGTTCTCTTCTTGATCTTCTTTTTCTTAGCCAGCTTCTTTGATTATTAGGCTTGCTCTTGGTTGACTGGTTCTCATGCTGTGACGAAGTAGCCTTATCTGAATACCATTGAGAAGCCCAAATACTTGGTTTAAGCATCTCTCTTAAGTCTAATATAGGTTCAAATGATGATTTCCACTTAACACTAGGAATATCTTTTAGCTGCTTTAGCATCTTCATGCTCTTTTTGGCAACCACTATTTGTCATTCTCTAGTATGAACTGATTTCTCCTTCTGTTTGTCGTTGCTGGATGTTACAGAAGAGGATGTAATCATCCTTGTAGACTCTCTTTTAGGGCTGATTAGAACACTATCAGATAGTGTAAATTTACCTCGTCAATATTTCCTTTCTAGCTAATCTTTGAAGACATAATAGTCTTTGATAGGATGACTGATCATCCGATGATAGGGATAGTAGTTTGGATTATTGACTTGATCAGCTTCTTCAGGTCTTTTAATTTCTAGTAATTGTAGACCGACTTTGACTTCTTATTGAAATAATTTAGCCATAATATCCCTTCTAAAGGAATATTCTTTGTTCATCTTTTGCTTAAGAGATGACTGCATTCACTCATTATCTTTTGTTGCTTATTTTGGATGCTCACCATCACTTGGAAAAGTCTGAGGTTTGTCATTACATCCTAATACTAATTTTGGTTGTGGATTAGAATAAACAGGCTTTTTACCTTTATCATCATTGTACACCGGCTGTTTTCCTTTAACCACGTTGTATATCACCCACTTTTCGCCATTTGAGCTATAAGAAGTTATGTGAGTTTTGTTTCTTCTTGGGTCTGAAGGTTTGTTTCTCTTTGCTTTATCTGCATAGACTTCATACTTAGGGCGATTCAACTTTTTTAATTTAGCCACCCTATCGAGTAAGTCCTTGAATGTTACAATCGATATCATGCATAGAAATGGTGCTATTTTATCATCCATATTATCCATTAGCAATTAGATCACATGTTCTTCTTCCAATTATTATTCGTACTTCATACTTAGGTTGTGCCAACGACTTATGAATTTTATCACTGACTCATCTTTCCTTCTTTTCAGTAAGGTAAGGTCAGCGATTGTGATTTTCTCAGTTGCACTGGTGAACCTCTTCACAAATATAGTCTCTAATTCAATAAATATTTTAACTGAATCATTCGATAATTTTGTGTACCATTCAAAAGCTTGAAGTCGCACTACTAATTGACAAAAAAAAGCAAAGCATCATTCCCTTGTTACCACAAGTAGCTTTAAATTGGCTAGATGTTGCTTTGGATTACCAAGCCTGCTGAAGTATTAAATTTTGGCACTAAGTAACCTTTCGTAACACTTCATATTCACCGGGTAAGGGCAATTTACTCACCTTTTCACACCGAGGCTATGACTTTTATATTTTCATTGATTATTGTTTAGTTGAGGTGTGTTACCATTCTGGTGCAATAGATTTTGAATAGTCAATTGGAGAGCTGTTTGGTTAACTTCATCCCTCGCTCCATGCATAGCATGTACTGTAGGAGCTTGAGGTACCACTGTGCCTGGTGGTATAGAAGTTATATGATTAGCTACCTGTTGATTAGCAGACAAAACAGGCACTACACTTGATGTGATATTCTTTTACAACATCTCCATCATGATGTTCATTTGTACCATCATATCATTCATTTTGGTACCGAGCTATGCAATCTCCTTGTCTTTGACCTCCATTTGCCCTCGCATTTCTCTCTGCTCTCTAGCTAGCTCCATGACGTCAATCAGTACAGGCTCTTCTTCTTCTTCTATTTCTTGTTGTTGTTCTGCTCCTTACTCATTTTCAAGGAAAGAACTTGATTGTTCTTCTCCTTGTGCATTTGTAGACAGCTATATGACACGATTATAAAAGCTGTGGCTAATCATTTCTTGGTTCAACCATATAGACAGCTTCAACACCCATGATCACTTTCTCATTTGGGTCTTCTTCTTCTTCATCTTCATCAAAGATTAAAGTTCCATCTTCTACTCGCTTATGTGAAGACTCTTCTTCATAAGCATCAAATTCAAGTTTAGGTTCCCTAAGTTTGTGTTGATGCTGATGGTGCTGAGCATAGAGTTCATCTATATCTCTGACCATAGAGATGACTTCTATTTCCATAGAATCTTCTTCGTTTTTTCTCGCACATGAATTTTGATCAACGCTTTCCGGGATCTGGTTCAATAGGCTTTCTATTAAAGGACCACGATCAACATCAACCTTCTTTTGGGGTGAAATTGACTGATGGGATCCTCTAGAGATTCTCCGTGGTGTCAAACATCATATCTTTCATCAGTGATATCCCTTCTTTTGGGTATCCACTTTTGATGAGTTGATTTTGAGGTAGATTTTTGAGTATATGTATCAGATGTCACACCTCTTCTATTACTCAAAGTTTCATTATGAGGCCTTGGCCTCCATATTTGTTTGCCCTTTCATTGGGACCTTTCAGCAGTGGATTCTTGGACATGAGGTCCAAGTGTCATGCTCCGATGCTCACCATGTGAAGCGTACTGGGCTCGCTGGCCAGTTACTTGAAGAGATGATAACTTTTTTGGTGGAGCTTCAGCATTTTCCATCACCACAGGCCTCTGAAATCTTCTTTTCATTAGGCCTTTGTTCTTAGCTACTTTGAGAACTTTATATATCATGACAGACAGTGTTTCAGACTATCTCTTTTGTGGTGATGGAGCTTGATGTGGTTGGTTCTTCAAAGACTGCTTACCCGAGAGCTATTCCTCTTACTTTATATTGTCAAAGTTGTTGGGGTAAGAATACTGCCAGCGACAAGATCGCTGTCATTAGTCATTCAAGGGGGATCTACTGAGCCCTCAGCTCAGCATTTCTCCTTTATCTCTATCTTCTGGTTAATTTGCTCCCTAATAAGGAAGCTTCATGATCATGCTTTCTGGGTACAAAAGGTTCGGTCGGTGCAGCAACTGTCCACAAGAAATTAAAGACACAGTTTTCCCACTGATAATTTTTTTCATCATGGGAGCTTCAGATTGACCTATCCTTTAAAAATAAGTTCTCTCGGAGAACTCTCGATAGGTTATTGAACCCATTGTCGACATGGCCAATAGAGCTTGAACTTAAGTCCTTCCAAGATGGCCTTACGAATGTACCAGTGGGTTTTCAGAGTTAAAAATGATAGTAAATTCAAGCTACCAAATTGAATGGTAGCCCTAACATCACCTGTGTTGATGACGTCATTGGTTAGGCAGATGTTCACACCATGACCTAGCTGAACGTGAAAGGAATGCTTTGTAGATCCATTTCATTTTGTTATTTTGAATTTTTATAGATTTTATTGCTACTATAGCACATAGATGACTAGCCAAAGATGGAAAGAGAATCTTGTCCTCAACAGACTCGCCAGAAATCTCTAGGCTCCAAAAATTTACCACCGACCTCTTGACAATATTTGAATTTGAAGAGAGTGATTTAAGGTGTCAGTATAATTTTTAGAAGGCAGATGAAATAGTAGATAAGACACTACCCAGAGATTTCATCCTCATTTGGTGAGGACTTTAGATCTGGTTCTAAGTTTCCTATAGGCACAAGCCCATATAGTTAATTATTCTCCCAATGTGAGAAAACTTTCAATTGGCTAGTCATTAGATCATCAAATGCATAGATAGTAGATATGGAGTTTTAGAATTTAAGATATGAAATTCATCATTTAGCTTAAACCTAATGGTTGGGGAATGATGACCCGATCTAGATCCCATGGTTCCATCATCCTGGCCCGCGATCCCTACATAATCGAGGAGGTAGTCAACCCGACGTAAGGATCCTCATCGAACACATGTTACGCCGCCCCAAGAAATCCTTATGACATGGAGGTGGTGTTTATCTTAAGCGAGAGACAGCTGTCTCTGCAATGAGAGGTTATTTTTTTCCTATCAAATATACCCTATGATTCACAACTCAGAGGGCAGAGCCATTGGGAAGCATAAGGGCTACGATCATGATCATAATATAATGGAGTCGGACTGGCCAAACCATCCGATCAGAGGACTCTGGTCATGATTGCTTCATCTGTGGAGCCTACTAACCAAGCCACACAGTCAGAGGACACGGGTTACATCTTTATTGGCATGAGATTGATTAAGAATAAACACAGCATAACACTTGATTTGACATTGGCTCCTGTGTGAGCTAGTGTTTTCTTAATTTTCTAATCCCGACAAACAATTATGGAAGGTGGATAGATTGAGTTTGGTTTAAGTTTATAGTGATAGAGTTTGATTGAGCAATTTCAGATTGATATTTAAAGATCAATTTGAAAATTGATTAATTTGAATATGTTTAAGAGCTTTAGATCCTATCAACTCTGTTTTAATAGAGGATCTATTTCCACCTGTAATCGCTTTCTTAGACATTTCACTTATTTGAAACTCTTATTATAGGTTTTTAGGTTTTTTTAACCCGGGCCCGGTCCTAAGACTAAGCCGAGAATAAACTACTTTGATTTAAAAAATTAATTAATTTGAATATGTTTAAGAGCTTTAAATCGTCAACTCGCTTAACCGCTAACGAGAATTATCATCTTGACGTAATCGCTTTTAGATATTTTACTGATTTGAAACTCTTATTATAGATTTTTAGGCTTTGTTAACTCGAACCCAGTCCTAAGACTAAACTGTGAAACAACTCGTGCAGCATCCTCAGACACTTGAATTTAAGCATTCAACATAGTATCGGGGCACTTCCAGGTGTATTTAAGGCTTAGCTAATTTAATCTAATTAATGAAATCATTGGTTTTTGAAAATCATAAATAGAATGAAATTCCTTAACTTTTGATCAAAGGATGCTCTATGATTTCTATTGATTTTGATTTAGTATCGCCTTCTATCTTCTTGTACAAAAGATTGCAGATCTGGTGCCGAAGAATGCATTTTCATTTAGATTGTAGTTTAATACATTTTTTGTACACAATTCACTTATTGAGTTTTTTCAATTCTCCCAACTTGACTATATTCAATTTAAATCACTTTTGAGAAGTTATGCCGATTTCAGTATTTATTGCTTCAGCCCTACTCATGCTAATTAGCTGGCATAGTAATCACCTCCACATTCGTATAAGAGTTAATAAACCCAATTTGGATTCATCCTTAGATTTTGAGTTTATTGTAAGTTTGTTATGTGTTTAGTATTAGTCTCCCTAAATTCTAATTAAATCTTGTTTATTTTTGAGGAATCTACAAGAAAAGAGAACTCACTCATTATTTCAATTTAAACCATAGAGAATTACAATTAGAGTTTATGAGTTTAATATCAGCCTCTACAAAGTTTGTGAGTTTAATATTATCCTCCCCCTAAATTTCACCTAGATTTTAAATGAATGTTCTATTCTTTCCAAAATTTTCTTTAAAGGCTCCCCCCTTTTTTTTCTTATTTGACGCTTTTAATTTTAAAATTAGTCAGATGTTAGCTTTCTTAAGTCATTCTTTTACCCACCCTTTTTCTAAGTCAAAGATTCGACTAATTTAGCCTCCTCACATCATCCCCATGTGGGTGCATCGGGTGTTTGGCTTACTGATACCCTCTTGAAGGAATGAGTGGTGTCTGACACCACCACTGAAGTTTTTTCATCTCGTCACACCATCTTGAGCACAACAAGGTCTTCAAACTTGAAACAATACATATAATACAATATATATTCATTCCCCACCCCTCTCTCTCCTTTTAAAAGTCTAGAATTTAGATAAAATTTCGACAGCCTCCCAGCGTCATCCCCTTGTAGGGGGCTGCATCGAAGGTATTTTAGGAATTTTTAAATTAATTTTAAATTTATTAAATAGTTTTAATGTGAATTTCACGTTGATAAATGTACATAATCAATATATATCAATTTAGGATAATTTTATTGTTCTGAATGTAATGGCACACTCCGTTTCACGATTAGAGGCTGTTTGGTTTGAGTCAGTGCCAAATTAAGTCCATTTCAGCTCAAAATGAGCATTGTCACTTTCAACCGCTTGATTTTTGAGCAGACTCATCTGACTTGAGTGTGAACAGTCTTATTTAATAGATTTTGATGTTTCAAAGCCAATGACAAAATCAATTTCGTGAACGGAGGTCGTTTGATCCTCATCGGCACCTCCTGACCTCGATATGCATACAGGTGCATTGACGACTCGAGCATTTGATTAATTAATCATCAAGTCATGAAATATTTATATCTTGACCAATTTCGATGTTCTGAACATAATGGCTAAGTCTGTTCATCGATCGGAGGTCATTTGAGTTGATTTCGATGACGTCTGTGCATTTCAGCCTCGATTTGTACGTTTGCACTTCAAATCACTCGACATTTGCATAGACTCGTCCAAATCAAGCGCAAATAGTCTCATTTGATAGATTTCGATATTTTAGAGCTAACGATTTGATCAATTTTATGAACAAAGATCATTTGATCATCGTCGTAGCTTCCCGACTCTGATATGCATGTTGACACATTGATAGCTCGAGCACTTAATCAAATGCTCGTTAGATTTTTGCGATATTTATATTCTAATCAATTTCAACATTTTGAATGCGATGGAGAAGTCCGTTCATCAATCAGAGGTCATTTCGATCATTTTCAGTGACATCCAGTGCATTTTGAGCCTCAATTTGTGCACTGTCACCTCCGAAGTCCGTTGAATTTGACTTGTGGGCCTGTCTTGATTTATGACACATATGTGGATGTCAACAGTAGCCGAGCTCTACCCTTATACAATCCGGATTACAAAAAAAATAATACATGCTATGGGGGTCTTCTTTTCTTCATTTCTTCCTTCTCTTTTTTTTTTTAATTTGATTTGCTCCAAAGGCATCACATGGCACCCCAGGGACTAAGCCTTCTCGCCACTGCTCATCTTAATCTCCCATAACACTAATCCTAATTTCTAATGCAAAATTACATAAAAATAGGAAAAGTAAATCTAGCTACACCTGCAAAATAAATGTTAGCTAAACACACCATACAATCTAAGCAGTTATATGAATAATTTGGACGTAGCACCCCACACATGGTTAACCAAACCCACTTGTCCTAACATGGGTTTTGCTTAGGGATTAAGCAACCTACACAGCAAAAGAATTTATATATTTTTTTTATTATAGTGACCCCTTAAGCTCAACCCCCTGAAAAAGTATGATTAGGCTAATCACGACCTACCATCCAGTCTATGAGGCATACATCCTAATGTCTAGTCTTAAACATTACATCAAAAAATAAAACACAACATCATACATACAACTCTAACTTAGCACTATAAGTTGTGACTTAGTATTCTAATGTGTGCTTGCGCTGGCAAGACTTACCATTTCTTTAGTTTAAGTTTCAATTTGGAGTTTGAGTTTATTTAAATTCTACCTTTGGGTGATTTTAATTTAAATGATTTAATAATTTATTTTTTCATTTTTATTTCACTTTTATTTGGTTAAAATGATGTTTAGGTTTTCAAGAATGAAGAGTAGAATGAATTTCATTTGTATATGGAACTCACTCTATTCTACATCCTAACTCCTAAAGAGTCTAACTAAGGTCCTTGAGTATTTTAATTAGCCCATTTAAATTTGTGTAATATATTTGATTTGATTTAGAATTTAGAATTTGAGTGTTTTTTAAGTATTTGATTGATTGATTTTGGATTAGATGTTTTGGTTTAATTAAATCTTGATAATTCAATATCCTTAATATCTAATGACATTTAAGTTTGTTTAAATTCATGTGTTTTTGATTGATTAATTTTAGATTAGATTTTTTGGTTTAATTAAATCTTGATAATTCAGTATCCTTTTAAATTAATATCTAATTCGTTTCTTTGATTATGGTTATGTGACTTAACTTTGTGTTTATTTGATTTGATTATGGTTCATTTATTTATAGTTTGATCAAATTAGATTAATTGAGATTTTATTTTGATTTTAATTGAGTTTGATTCTTTATAATTAGGATTTTATTTTTAATCTCATCCATTTATCATGTTTATCAAAGTATGGTTTGTATTTTGATTTCATTCATTGGATTAATTAATTTATCTTTTTTTTTAAGTAGGTTAAAATGAGATTTGATTTGATTACATATTAAATTAATGAGAGTCTTTCTTAATTTAATTTATTTAATTTGATTTGATTAGCTTTATTAGTCTATGGGTTTTCTTAGGTTCAATGTGATTATATAAATAGTTTAATTAAGAAGTGTATTTATATTAATTATAAATATTTTGTTTAATTTTCAATTGATTTTATATTTATTTAGATTAATGATGTAATTAATAACTTAAATTTGTAGGTTTAATTTAGGTTTTGATTAGCATTTAATTTCATTTATGTTTGAGTAAATTTAAGTTTAATATTATTAATTTGATTAACTTAATTAGCTTATTTAAGATGTGTGATCAAATTAATTAGTAGATTAATTAAGTGTTTGATTTGAATTTGATTTAAAAAATTAATTTGGTTCATTAAAATGATGGATTAATTCATTAGGTTTACATTAATTAGGTGTTTATTCAATTGGATTAGCTTAAGGGTAATTAGTTTAATTAAGAAATGTGTTTAAGTTAGTTATTAAATTAAATGAAGATTTATTTAATTTTTAATTTTGTTTTATATTTATTTAGATTAATGATGTAATTAATGACTTAATAATTTATTTTTAATTTAGGATTTGATTGGTATTTAATTGCATTTATGTTTGATTAAGCTTAGGTTTAATATGATTAATTTAATTGACTTAATTAGTTTACTGAGGAGTGATTAATTATTAAATTTAATTTTGATTTAAGGTTAATTTAAGAGTTAGCTTTAATGTAATTTATTTAAGTTAATTTGCTTCATTAAGATGATGGATTAATTCATTAAGTTTGCATTAATTAGATGTTTGATTAATTAAGTTTGATTAAGGGTAATTAAATTTTTAAATCATTAAATTCATTAAAGGTTTATTTAATTAGAGATTAATGACTTAATTTTCCACATGTGAGTGATTTGATTTAGTTAAGTGTTTTACTTAAGTTTAATTTGATTAAAAGACTATGTTATTATCATCATTGTTATTAAGTGAATTAATTGTTAATTTCATTTCAATTAAGTTTGATTATTTATGATTAGAGTTTTATTTGATTTGATTCATTTATTATGTTTATTTAATTTTATTAACATGTTTGATTTAGTTATTAGGCTGAAATATTTAATGGTTGAGTAACTCTCTTATTCTAAATGGATTGATTTAGATATTAAATTAATTAAGTTCATTTTTTTTTGGGTTGGTTTGGTTTGGTTTGATTAATATTAAGCAATTATGATGTATTGGATTTATAATTAATTTAACTTTTTAGTTTACATGATTAATTAGTTTCAATTTATTTATATTCATTAGGAGTTTCATGTGATTATGATTTCATGCTTAGTGTAGGTTTAGTTATACTAGTTTGACCCATGTTAAAGCTTCCTAGATTTGTTTAATTTTAAATTTGATTTAAGATTTAATCATTTAATTGAGTTTTATTAATTTAAATAGGTTTAATGATAATTAATTTAATTTCCACTGAGGATTATATGATATTTTTCTGGTTTGAGGTTTGATTATTGATTGCTTAAGTTTTATTTTAATTTTGATTTCAATTTATTATTTAGATTGTTATTTCATTCTAATTAATTCCTTAATTTGTTAAATTTTAACCCTAAATATTTATTGTAGGTTCATTAAGCGAGAAGATCATATTATTATTATTATTATTATTATTATTATTATTATTATTATTATTATTATTATTATTATTATTATTATTATTATTATTATTAGGATCTTAGATGTTAAATGAAGTGATTTAAGATATTTTGAAGATTTTTGTAAATTTCTAAATTTTTATTTGATTTATTTTATTAAAATGGACAATCTGAACTTAAAAATTTAATTTTCTTAATCCAGAAGTCCTTTTCACTTGGGATTTTTATGGTAGGTGTGTTCTAACTCTTGTTTAAATCTCTAAAAATTTCAATTCAATCAAACTTGTATTTTTAGAGTAATTAATAAAATTTAATTTTTACTAAAACTCCAATTAAGCTCAAAATATTCAGTAAAATTTGAGAATTTTAGATTTGTTGGACTTCTCTCGAAAAGACGAATCCAACGAGCCCTTATTTGCAATTTTCATTAAGTATTTTATTTTTTTAATGAATTTTTGATGTTTCAGGTAATTTAATTTTTTAAAATCGAAAATGATTTTTCCAAAGATAGTCACCGCGCGCTGGCCGATGTATGCAAAGACCATGTGGCACCGATGTGCACGCGGCACGCAGGTGCCACGCATCGCGCGCGGTACGTGTGCCGCGACGCGATTTGTGTGGGAATCGCTGAGACCAATGGCACGCTTTGCTCTGACGGCCCAAATCAATTCACCGATCCGTGATCGCGCGACAGCGCATCGAACCGTGGATGGATGGTCCAAAACGCACCGCCGACCGGCTGAGGGTGATCAACGCGCGATCCGAGCGTCCGACCGAATCTGGATCGATACCGTCACCGCCAATGTGAATAGTAAAAATCGAGGGTATTTTGGGGAAAAAGAGAAATTCTAGATGAAAACTTGTCCAAATAAACTCGTTTACACGTCAATTTATACCAAAAACTTCTATTTTCTAATTGGGATGATATTAAAAATAAAATGTGAGATTATCTAGGATAAATTCCTAAAATCTCGCAAACAATCAGCACAAATGAAGGATCCTAAGGCCGCTTACGGTTTGGAAAAATTTACCTCGTCGGGATGGTTTTCGGCGACGGTGAAGATCTGAGCGAGCTCCTAGGAGCAAGAGAAAGCTTTGAAATGAGTGTAGCCTTCGCCTTCACTTCAGAGTGATGTATATTTTGGTGCTTGCCATTTCCTCGCCGGAATCCACCCGGTTTTGATGTTTTGGCTCGAGAGAGGTGAGGGAGTGGTGGCTGGTTGCTTTAGGAAGCTCTTGGAGGCTGAAAAGTGGTAGAAGGAAGAGGAATGAAGCCTCATTTCCTCCTCCTTTGATAGTGGAAAAAATTCTCTTTTTTTTATATTTTTGGCTCCAAAGTGTTGTCATTTTGCTTAAGGTGGTTGGGATGGATGATGCAATTATTGAGGACTTTAGATTTTTGCTCCAAAGTTCTCTCTTGGTGTCATATGATCAGCTCTATTGAATGCAAATATTGGGGAGGAGTTAAATACAAGTAATGGAGAGAATTAAATGAGCTTGGGTGGAATCCTATGTCGGGGAGGATCCATGAGAGATTTAATTAGGTTGAGTTGATGTTGATCCCAAATGGGTTTGGGTTGAGTTTGATCACCAATGGGCTGGAATTTGGCTCAATTTGGGTCATATTGGGTCATATCAGGTTAGGTTGACCAATTGATCAAATTGGGTCAAACAAAGGCTTAGGTTAGGTTCAAATGATAATTTGACAAGTTTTTGTATGATTAATTTGATTTATATTAACTTAGAATTGATTTTGGCTCATTTGAAATCAAATGACTCAAATGGGTCAAGTTGACCAATTTGACTAAAATTAACAAATTGGTTTTGAGGTTGATTCATGTTCAAAAATGAATGTGATCTTTGGTTTGAATCAACTTAGATTTAATTTGACTTTGGCTAATTTGACCCTTTAGGTCAATTGGGTCAATTTTGACCATGTGGTCAAATTAGACTCAATTACGACTTTAGTTAAGTTCAATAATGAAATTGGAATGAACTTGAGCCATTGGTTACAATCAATTTTAGTTTGATCATGATTTGACCCAATTTAGTCCTTCCAATTTGGGTCAACTTAATGAATCAAAAGCTTGGTTTGGCTCAAGTCGTCATATTTAAATATTGACTTTAGGTTTATTCAAATCATTGGTTTCAATCAATAGATGAGTTTTGGCTAGTTTTGATTCATTTGCTAAAGGTTGACCAAATGATTAAGTTGACTTGTAATTGATTGCAATTGATCATCCTAGGTGATCAACAATCATGATGGAAGATTTTAGTGAGCTTGGTTCAATCCAATTTGAGTTGGATTGGAAGTTGGCTCAAATGGGTCTTTTTTTTTTTGAAACTTGCATATTGCATTTAATAATAGTAAAAAAGTAATACAAGAACTAGCAAAGGCTAGAGTCTAAAACAAGAAGCTAAATAGAAGCAACATGCTTCTTATCATCCTCAAATAATGAAACAAAAATAGAAGGTAAAGTAGAAACATCTAAAGACAACCAAGTAAAGTCTGCTTTGGTAGCCAAGCAAGTCCCACCTTGAAGTCCTGAAATGTGAGAACGAACTTGGTGGAAGGCTAGAAGAAAGCCCAAGTCCGGAGCTTCGAGGAGAGAAGACCAGAAAGATGGTCTTCCTATAGTAAATTGACACTAATGTTGTCCCCTCCAATATGATGCCCTTGTACTCATACATCCAAGGGTCAACAAGCTTCTTAACAGAAGCATAGCCTCAGATCTCTATGAAAGCACTATTCCAATGGAGAAACCGGATACCACTTGATGAAGTCACCAAAGATCATCAAAATAACCCCAATGCCCCAAGCCGAGGAGAGGAGAGTACCATCTACATTCACCTTTAGCCATCAGGGGGGGGAGTCCAGGAGGGGAGCCTCTGGTGGAGCTCCCATTGCCCTAATAGAAAGGTAGATGCATTTATAAAAGCCTCCAAAATAGTAGAAGAATGACCTTTGGTGTCCCATGTTGGCTACCATGTGTCTTTGCATCTGTCCTCCAAACTTGATATATCATGCTAATAAACTCTACCCCAAGCCATGTCCGACTTGGTGGTCCGTCAATGCAAACATCAGATCATGAGCATTAGAAAGAGGGGAGGTTAACTCCCCAAGAGGACAAACCAGATGATGAGGAAGTAAGAGGGTAGTGAGGATATGATCCAGTCTTCAATCTCCATGCCCTGTGGGCAATGAGTCTCCTCAGAAGACCTCGAGAGTGGAGCTGGTAGGTTGGTAAGGCATTCTTCAGATGCCACCGTAAAAACTTCTCTCATGGGTGCAAACGAACTTTGTAGCCAAGAGTGGCTGGGGAAGGGGGAAGAGGGCAAAGGCCACCGAGATTTCCCAAAGGGAGGTGAAGAAGCTCTCTGCCTTCATCTAAGTCCGAATGAAGCTCCACCTTGGTAATGTGCTTCACAAGATCCTCAAAATGTCGCTCTAGTGTAATATCCCATGTCCCTGCTCCTATGGATGAAGCGTGCCCCGATCCTCAAGGCGCATCTAAGAAAGTCGGTCTCCCAAGGAACAATCGCCTAACCATGTGTGATCCAAAATCGAACTTTCGCCATCGAATCTGAATGAGAGGTTCAAGACTTTGAGCCCCACTAAGAATGACGCCCAAGTCTTGAGTCCCCCTCTTCAAGCTTCCACTCCAAATATCTTCCCATAGCCCCAATGCAACGGTGAAGTAATGAAGTCTAAGAAAATCCCAAGCCAACCTTGCCCGAGAGGGCCGCCTGGGCAGAGTGAAAACCAAGCCCCCATGCTTAATAAAGCAAACAAGCACCAACTGACATAGAGAATGCCCCTCTGAGTCGGGCTCAAATGGGTCTTTTAGGTCACTTTAGGTCAAGTGGACCTAAGTGGATCAATTGATTTGGTTTTAGTTTGATTTGAGTTTAGTTGAACATATATATGAGCCTCATATTGAAATATAAATTCAACAAGAATCAATTTGGAGTCCAACATGTTTTGGCTCAATTGGAAGTTTTAAGTCAAAAGGGCTAAGTTAGGCTTGATTGGGTTGACTTGGATTTGGTTTGATGATTATAGGTTTTATTTATATTTGGATAAATGATTGAATGAATGATTGATTCGAGAGAAAATCTATTAGTTTTGACTTGATTTGGATAGAATTTGGCTAAATCCAAAGAATTGGCTTAAATGGCTTAGATTGAGTTTGGATTTGATTTTCAATATAGTTTTGGTCATTTGAATTTGGATTTCATTTATATTTATGAATATAAATGAAGAAATAATTGATTTATAAGGAAATAAATTGAGTTTGATTTGATCAAAATGGAGTTTTGGCTAAGCTTATGAATATGGTTCATATGGCTTAGGAAGGGTCTTAGGATTTGAATTTGATTTTGGGTTTCAATCATTTGGAGTCAAATTTGAAATTAGATTTGGAATTTGAATTTAAATTTGAGGTTTGGTTTGAGATTTAAATCTAGGTTTGATTTGAGATGGTGTATATGGAGTGGATTTAGGCTATAGGATAGGTGATTTCCTTAAGCCCTAAGGCGTAGCCTAATTCTATGGTTAACCTTTCTAAGTCTCTAGGCTTATGTTAAGTGTTCACCTAATCACTAGAAGTGTCTTATGACTAAGGAGTTTTAGTGTCTAGAAGAGTCTAAGAGGAGGTTAAGAGCTCACTCCAAAAGTGAGATCAATAATATTCTATCAAAAATCCAAGGTAGTTGATATATGCTATATTGCATAAAATGAATTTTTTATTATTAGAGCAAATTTTATATCATTATTGATCACTTTAATAATATTGATGTCCTCAAGGATCGATCCTCTCTTGGAATCCTCGTTATGAGTACTCTATTTTTTTCTAAAACAATCTCTATTTACCTTAGTAATTATATCAATGCAATCACCATGGCAATTTATCTAAATGTTTATAAACATATATCAATTATAACATAAAGAGTTATTCCAAATAAAATAATAACTCTTCTATATATATTCATTAATTTTCTAAGTATATATAGTAAAATCTATATGATAAAACAAATTTACTCGAGAACACTATATAGCTATTTCTACTAACTACTCATCAGTTAAACACCATTACGCCTATCCAACATAACTTCAAGTACAAGTCAAAAAAGTAAAATAATAGAAACAAAAAAAAAGAAAAACATAAAGAATGAAATAAAGAATTTCATTTAATAAACATATATAAATTATTGCATTTATTTTTTATTATTCTAATTTTTTGTGCTATGTTAAAATGTTATCTAGTTGAATCTTTCATAATTAATTAACACTTACTTTTATAAATTTCTGTTGGAAATTTATACCCATCATCCACATTGCTTATGGAGTCTCATTTGTACTCTTTTAATAAACAAAATTTCCCTAGAGTTTTGTTGGTGTTGATTACCTAAGATGAAAGTTAAAGGTTTCTAACTAAAAAATTCATCACATGTTCCATTGGTAAATTCCCCTAGATCCCCGAGGCTAAATTTCTCTCTTCTAAGGCTTAAAAGTCATATGGAGTCTATCTATAAATTTGTACAAGGCTTTATTAGACCCAATGAGCTTATAGGTGGAGTCATTCTTCTTTGGCATGCATTATTTTAACTAGTTGATTCAAGTTAATAATATTTCCATATTAAAGAGGACCTTGACAATCTTATTCTCCAAGCTTTCCATCTTCTTTTCCAAAGATTTTATTTTCTTCTTAATGATCTTAACTACATCTTAGGAATTTTTGAATATATAATTTTCAAAGTTGTTTATGACTCTGCTCTAGTGCCTTCATGCTCATGGCCATATACTAGCCCATTTGCAACTCCCACAATCTTGCTAAGAAGCCTACAAATTGGCTCTTTCTGACTCTTATGTATCTAGGCTGAAATGACTCATATCAGTGTTAAGATTGAAATCATAAGGAAGCTTAATGAAAGAATTATCTTCATTCGGATAGCCACAAAAATTTTTTTTATCTCTACCATAAGCAATAATGAGGTGAGAACATAAGCAGTTTTATAGTAAAATTTATTTTGAAGTAATAGTTAAATATAGTTGTGCTTGTACTTGCACCTAAACCCATAGTGGGTCAAATAAAGCTTAAGGAAGAAGGTTGCAACTTCATCACCTTTTCTAACAACTTAGTGGTATTAACTCCCTCTAGTTCTAATAGCTTGTCCCCAGCCTCTTCACTCTCCTAATTGCTGCCTTTTATTTCATGCAATCATCACATGGAGTTTGTAAAGTGGGTATAAGACTCAAAATAATAGAATAATATATATACACTCTTGAACCATGGAGTGAGTTTCCCAAAGTTTACTAACCTTTTTACTTAGATTTAACTAACACCTCATTATTTTAGTTATAATTTTTTTTGAGAAATTTATTTGAGTAAGATAATAGTAAGTATTAAAATATCCATAAATGGTAAATGTCATATTAATGACATTCTTTAAATGTCATATGATTAAGTTTGAAATAGAGGATTGCTTAAATATTTCTTAAAAGTATTTGACATCACTTTCTCGTGGAACATAAAAAGATAAGCTAGTCTTTTGGCCTTTCCCGTCTTCTCAATAACCTCAACACAACTAACAATTAGTCATTCTTCTTTGTTGTTGATGTTATGACCTCTTCTTTAAACTCACTTACTATTTGTGATAAGATCTCTCTTTTTTATGTCAATTTTTCTAAAATGAATCATTGATAGAATGATGAATTCTTTTCATAATCTTTCTCCATATTAAAGTTATATTATTCTTTAAGTTTAAAATTGCCTTTACACCACAGCCTTACTTAGAGAGCATCATATCCAATCTTCTTTATAATGGTTAATGATTGTTTAAAAAATGAAGCACATTCATATTAGTAATTGATAGAGTAATAAAATAATAAATATTAAATTAACTAGAAGATTTAGTACATTTTAAATATTTATATGATGCACATAATCAATAAATAGGTGTTTGGTGTCAATTGAGGATGCTATATTGATCACCTCCTTTCTAAGATTAACTCCAAGCACTATTCACAATAGTGCTTAAACTAGCATGACTTTTCAAAACATAAATTAGATTTAACCTCTTATTCTTACTATGTTATGTAAACTAAAACTTCTGGAGCATCACCACTTGTAATGTTATTGTTACTCACAACTTCACCATTTTCTCCACCTTACCCCTATTAATTCCTCATTCTCTACTTCTGCAACCTCATCATCAACTTCATCATTTTTGTGCATGCTCAGTTGCTCACCCTCTCTTAATAATTAGCATTTCAACCTACTCTAGATGCTTAACCACCTCTTCCTCCTTAATGTCCTTTTGGCTATTCTTGTTTACATCAATGACTATCATCATCACAAACTCAATGAATGAGATAATCTCCTATAGGTTAGGATACTTAATATTTGTCCTTACATACGAAACATTGACTCCTCTAGAATCTCTCTACTTCATTATCACTTTGACTTCACGCAGTTCTTTGGCCTTGATATTAAGATCTAAATGTTTGGCAAAACATCATATTAAGAGTTAATTCAATAGAAACCTTCATATTAATACTTTTAATTGTTGACAACATTATACTTTTTTTCTTAAGTTTATGAACCTTTTATTATAAAAATATAATATTCTTTAAGAGCTTTTTGGTTGCTTAAAGTCAAATTTTTTGTTGCTATGGTTAGAGATATGAAAGCTTGGAGGTGTACAAGCACATTTTAAAACTCTATGCACAATGATTATAACATTTCAAAATAGAGAGAAAATATAATTCTAAGAGATTGCCTAAATTTTTGATATAATATTGATCTACTACATATGTCCATCATAATGATGACAGATGTTACCTAACACTAAATTAGGTCCAAGTTAAAAGACTCTATAATGCTTCCTAAGAGATCCTTTAGGAGACACCTATTAGGAATCTCTTTTTATATATGGAGTATTTAATACAAATTTATTTCAAAATATTTCTCAGTGATACCTCTTGATAATCTATGTGTTTATCTCAATATGCTTCCTACCACATTTTCTAGAACCCTAAATCTTTCTAAATATACCTTTAACATAACGGCATTAGTATGTATGTCAAATCTTATATAATTTACAAAGCTTCATTACTAGCAAAGCAATGTAAATTTAATGCAAAATACTACTATTAAAACCTACCTATATACAATATAATTATTGACAAATTTTTAGGTCTATTCCATGACAACCAAATTGTCACTCTTAAGAGAGCACAAAATTTTAAAACATGCACACAATCATTGCTCTTATTCTTGGCTCTACTTCATGATATAAGTGTTATTTATGCCACTTTGTACATCAAATTATTGATCATAATACACAATAAAACATAAATACTTAATTTGGTTCTTCTTTAAATAGTATGACACATCAAGATCACATATTCCCATTAATATATTGAATGGCCTATCCTCCACCATATCAGAATTATGATATTCATTTATCATTACAAGCTTATAGATCATGATATTTAACGTAACAATAAATACCTTAACATGAAGATAATTTAAGGCTATAAAACATAAGGTTATATGAGATATAACTAATTTTCAACTAGCTTTGGAGGTTGAAGGATAAATCATTAAAGTATCTCATAAATATAGAGAAAATTTTAAGATCTAATTAAACTTTTGCAAGAAAAAACATCTATAATTAGTAAAAAGGCTATTCAATGCTATTTTTGGAGGCATGTCAACCACCACCCCATTATTGAAGTACTACACATAATATCTTCTAATGCTAATGTTAAATAACTCATCTTTAAACCTAAATTTATGAAAAAATAATAATTTTAATTATAGGGCCCTTTATACCCATCATTAAAGTGTCTTCCTTGCATAAGAGCTTCTTTATAACAACACTCATTAAGGATAGAGGCTTCCTTAATAACCACCTTACTTTTTAGATAGCCTAGATCTTCATTAACTTGTATTTTTTAAATTTTGGTGGTTCAATCTCCATCTTCATTACATCACTAATGTTTTGAATAACTTTCTAGTCAAAAAAGAAATAACATCACTAAAGAGATATTTGTAGTTTAGAGAGAATAGAAAGACACTAAAATATCTACCAATAAAAAATTAGTAATCAAAGATCTAATGAAAAAAAAACTTTCAAATAAGTCTTAAGACCAATTAGAAATTGGTTTCTTTAAATTCAATTTTTTTCTTCTCAACTTCTCAAAAGGAACACGATGATCATGAAACTAATATACATCCATATTTGTTAGAATCAGGCTAATTAATTCAACATGAAAACATGCATTATACAACAACTCAATACTCACCAAGCTCAAGGTCGCCAATGAATAATAAATTATGAACTTACCTAAGGAGATAATTCATTTATTTCTCAATACTTAACTATTAAATTTACTTATGGGAATTTTGAAGTTACTCACTCAAGCTACTTTCTAGAACTCAATATCTATCGAAAAAACATTCATCTATTTATTGTAAATTCTTATTAGAATAACTCATCAAAGATACTCTCTCAAAGTTCTTACTTGTTAACTAAAATGAAAGTATAATATTACTAGTTGCATCGTTTTTAAGTATGCACTTTTCTTTTACTTTTATCATGTAGCTACTTCTCTACCATTTAGCGAGTGTGTTGAAGGTCAAAGATTGAGCATGCACATATTGTACATTCAGCTAAGATACTACCTTATGAATCTTTATTATATTCTTTGATATATTTTTATTATAAATTTCTCTCTTAACTTGATTTGATTCTCTTATTATCTATGGGGTCAAATGGATGTAACTCCCATGGTATTGATATGTTTTACAAATGGTACTTATTTAAACAAAGTCGGAAATCAATAGTTATGCTAAAGACTTCATTTAAATTTTTTTGTGACTGCTTTTTAACAAAATATTTTACAAAAATTTTCTCATCTATTATGAGATTATTCATTTGATTAATATTTCTTATTCAATATTTCAAAGAAAAATATTTTCATCTCTTCTCACTTGTATCTTTGCTTCAAGAATTTAAGGAAGAATTTTCAACCTTTTAATTTTTTTTTATATTTTAAAAGACACCTTTAATTGTCGCTAGTTGGAGGTTCTTCTTTATCATGTATTAAATTTGAATGACATTGGTTTTTTTATTTTTATTTTTTGTTATTATCTAGCTAGTTTTAATTGAAAGAAATAATTGACTTTTAATAACATATGTAAAACTCATAAAATTATTTTCTTTAGTTTTTTTACAATTCATTTTCTTATCTAATAATTTTGATGAAAAATGTCATTCCAAGCTCATGAAGAATTTTAGTGTATAAAGAATGGGCACTATAATTTTTTTTATGCTTAAACCAATGGCAAAATTAAGGTTTCAAGTGAGTTGAGGTGAAAGAGATGACCCCAAATTTTCTTGGAGGTGGGGAAGGGACAAAGCTCATATAATATACTTGATCAAAAGATAATCTAAAATATTCAAATCATATATAGTTTTATAAAATTTTCTCAAATTTAGGGTGATAAGAGCCACCCATAATTCCCTTAGTTTTATTATTGTCTTAGAATATTTAACTTTTGTTATAATTAGTATGATATTTTATTATTATTTTGTTAATGTGTATACATGCTTTCTTAATTTTTGAACTCTTATCTCTCATCTTAGATCTAAACTTCTAGTTAGCCAATGAGAAGGGTAGAAATTTCTATCCAACTTTCTTCTCTTGAAAAAAAAAATCACATTATTTAAAAATATACCTAAATATTAGATTTTCTTACACTTTTGTTTTTAAATAGCGAGCAATATTTTTAAATGCAATCTTGAAGTCTTTTTTCTAAAATGTTTAGTTGTGTGATTAAAATTCTTAATTACAATTTTATAATGAAATAACTATCTTCAATCACAACTATTTTTAGGGACAAATAATATCCATGCTATTAATAAAAGTGATTAAAGAGAAATAAAAAAAATTATGAGACCAAAAGGTACCTTTTAATATGATTTCTAATTATAATATTTAAATAACTATAATTGTAGCTAAAGCTGTCTCATTCCAAGTTAATGAATTATGGAGTCCAACACTATGTACAGATTAGTAAAGGTTTTCTCCTGCATATAGCATTGTACTAAGTTGATTAGTGGTCAAATGGGGATATTACTCCTTTTTCTCAAGCATTGGAGGGTAAAGAATTATTTATTAAAATTTATGTATAATTTTTTGGGGGACACTCTATATGTGAGAATACTTTGAAGATACTTTTTTTTTTCTTATTTTGTGGAAACCCTAATCTTCTACATGTAGACGTGAAAATCTCTTTAAAATATAAATAAAAAATAGTAAAACCCATATATATAATCATGAACATAGACGAATATTCATATTATAATAATTCTATATTTTACACGTGGCCTTTGTTTTACCCTTAAGAACTCTCAAGTTTGCTTTAAGAGGTTATCAATTTGACTCTATTTCCTAATGGAATTTCTACTCTTTCCTTTTGCTCAAATCATTTTGCTGATCTCTTTGCTCTTTTCCAACAGAGTACCACTCCACCTTTTCTTCTCCTACTCAACTTCATTTCAACTAACCATTTTGTCTAAGTATGCTTGGGATCGCAACCAATAGAGGATGAAATGGGTCCTGATGGGATATTATGCCTGCAAATTTTGTGCCACTCTATTTGCGTTAATCTTGTATTTTGCTGTTGGTTTTCTTCACTAAAATTGTCAAACATATTTATATAAAATTTCTTTATTTTTAATTTAATGCACTCAATTTACCTAAAAGAAATTACAATGATTTTCTTTCATTTTAGTCATTTAGCACATCTTCATGCTTTCTGCAATTAGTCTGCAATGATTAAGATGGACATCCAGAAGAACTTGAAGAGGATGCTGGACACAGCTGTCTTTTCACTTTACTGCTTGAAGTGAAAACCAATTTTGTCCATATTCACAGAGTTGTTTGCTGCCCAACAATTTGTGGATTCTTATTCTTACAGGTTTGGGAAAATGAACATTGAGTTCAGTAAGTGTACTTTCGCCTGAGAATTCAGAGTACAAACTTGTCGTTTATATCTCAACAGATGCAGGCAACTAGTACTGTAATCTCTCTCTCTCTCTCTCTCTCTCTCTCTCTCTATCAATTATCAGTTGAGAAAGCTCGTCGTGCGACAGAATCAACACCCACTCGTGTGGTACATTATAAGGAGAATCTCAGTATCAGATCACTATGCTGGATTCTAGCTTGCTTCTGTAAGCTCCACGGGTCATTTCGATAGGTATGTTACAGGATATTCTTAGCTTCATTGTTGGTTAAAGCCTACCACAAAAAAAAACTTTGTCCGAACCAAGGAAGGTTGTAGGTGTCGAAGAATTTGGGAAGAGTATCATATTTTTAGAATAAAGGTGTAGTTGGAAAAATATCACCAGCTTATGTTTAAAACAATGTTGTGTGTTTTTTTGGGCGTAAATAAAATCTTTTAATGAAAAGTTCAATGGTAATGGGGTTTTTTATTTTATTTTATTTTATTTTATTTTTTGAGAGAAGAAAGCATATATTCAAATTACTAAGCCATTATTAGAGACTAAGTCCAAGCACCAGGGCCAGTTTGAGTTCAGGTGGGTTAATCTGGTTGGCCTAAGAGAAGCTTTCAAATAACATTTAATTACAAAAGGATTGACTATCTGTTTTATCTTATGAAGCATTACAAAAAAAAATCAAAATAAAGAAAAATAACCCTCCTAATAATTATAAATGGTGGTCATTTCTAATTCTTTTGTTAGGTTTTACTTTAACATTATAAAAGATTTCCATAATCCAACGTCCTTGATTGAACTCTTATTTTCAATATTTTGTGAGTTTTTTAGTTGATTATTATTCAAATATTCATGAATCTTACATTACTAAAAACTTCCCATTTATTTTTAAATGTTAAATGTTACGAATTGCATTCTATAAACATATTGCCACAATAATAATATCAAACATTCACAGATAATGGTGATGATCGGGAGAAAGAGAGCTGACTTGTTAATGCGTCAATAAAGTTTAGCTTATTGAGCCACAAGCTCAAACTTAAGCTCGGATTATAACTCATTGGATAATCGATCTTGAGTTCGAGTTTTAGCCAACTCAGCTCGATTAATCATTGAGCTCGGATATATTATACACATTATAGGTCCTTTCTCGTCTTGTAGAATATACATGGTCCCGAGAAACCTTACCTCTATCTCCATCCCCATTTCTCAGCTCACCTAGTAACCAATGTAAGTTTTATACTTCTCTCTCTCTCTCTCTCTATATGTCAAGCTCAATCTTAAAATTTTTTAAACAAGCTGAGCTTGAGCTTAGATCATGAGCTCGAGCTCGAGCTAGAAATTGGGTGTGTGAGTCAAGCTCAAATTTGATATAACTCAATCTTGCTTCGGCTCGTTTATACCCCTGTGATAATAGAATTATCAAATGTCATATGTTAAACATACAATATTCAAGATTATGACAAACAATAAGTCATACATTTTGTCCATGCTACCTAAAAATGGCATTACTTATTGAAAATAGGTTGCCATAATTCTAATCAAAATAAGATTTATCTTGAACCAATGTAAGTTTCTATATTTTTAAACAATATTCAATTAGTTTAATAAAATTACTTCCAAACATATCGCAAAATAAGTTCTTTTAGTATATTGGACCAATGATTAGAATTATCTTGAACCAGTGTAACTTTTTATTTTGTAATATCCTCCAATTAGTTTAACAAAATAACTTGCAAACATATGTCAAAATAAGCTTTTTTTTTAATACTTTAAGTTTACGACATTTGCATTTACTTTATATATAGCAAATTATTTTGATATAAAAGTACTAAAAAAAACTTATTTTGACATATGTTTGGAAGTATTTTGTTAAATTAATCAAATTATCTTTAAAAAAAAAAGTTGCTCTGGTTTAGGATAACCTAAGAGCATATTTCAAATCAATTTTGTTTTGGATTTTTTATTTTAAATTTATATAATTTAAAAAAACAAACTTTTTGTTTTTTAAATGTTTTAGCTTGTTGAAATAAATTATATTTAAAAAACACTCAAAACAACATTTAGATTTTTTGAATATTTTTAAAAATAACTATCACAATTAAATATTTTTTATTTCAAATCAAAACATAAATAAAATAAAATACTCATGAAAATAAATAAATAAAATATAAAAGATGAATGTGATCCAAACAACCCTAAATTTAAAGGGAAAAAAGTGTCTCAATAAGTGATCAAATAGAATCTATGTGTATGTATGTATATGTATGTATGTATTTAGGTCTGTATGTATGTGTATGTGTTATAGTAATATTTTACTCATCTTAAATCAAATTCATCACTATTAAATTTTGATCAGAATATTCGGATCTTAAATGTCTTATCTTCGTATCATATTATGTAAGTTAGCTATAAACAATAAAACATTCGACAGTTTGGATTGTAAGATTTTCCTACTTTTCATATGCTTATTTTTCGATAAGTCAAAAAATATATTATCTTAAATAAAAGTTAACGTTCTTTAGCCCTAAATTATATCAGAACTAAATTTAATTCTTAACATTTTCAGCTTTTTCTTTTACAGAAATGATTACAATACACAATGAAGTGGTTTTATACTTATATTTTTTCACTTTATTTATTTTTTTAGAGTGAACAGTTCTATTTCTTAAAGTAGAGTACTGAAACATATATCCAAATAAGCAAAATTAAATCTCAAAATTTCAAAATTAAATTTTGAATTATCTGCCAATCAAAGTAATCAACATCCATGGATAGTATGAACCCTTGAGTCATAGTCAGCAACAACAGATATAATAAAATTTTAATTTAAAAAAAAAAAAAAAAAACATGTGTGTGCAGAAGACTGATGAGAAAGAGAAGTCGACAGAAACTAAAGTTATGGGCCAAAGGTGGCAATGAAGGCGACAATGCTATTGATGGTGGCAATAATTGTGTTTTATACCAAGCATAGTTCATATCAATCACAAACGGCAGTAATAATAAGGTTGATGATGATGCTGCTGCTGCTGCTGCTAAGATTTATTCAAGGAGAAGCTGGTGCAATAATATGTACAATACAATTTTGCTGAAGATTTACGACATTAAATATCACTCATATTCCAACGATTTAACTAATTCAGATCAAAATTCAAATGAGAAAAGTTTAATTAATATTACTATCATAAAATTTATATCTAATTTTATAAAATGAATCTGATTGAAGAAAATAATAAGGATAACTAATTATTATTTTCAGAAGAAGATATTAAGAAAAGAAAGAATACGTAGAGGAATGATTTGGATAGCTCGATAAATTGAGTGTAGATGTGAAACTCTTGGCATCAGCTAGGAAGCAGATTAAAGTTAGAATTGAAAGGTCTGAATACGTTAAAAAATGGGAGGGATATGATGCATCCATACATTCGTGGATGTGAAGAGCCGTAGGAGAGGAAAGCGTGGGAAATGAAGGCAAATTTGACACACATCTATCACTTTTGATTTGATTTGAAGAATCTTGGCGCTTATGGTGGGTTTGATCAGGTGATGGTGACTTGGATGCATGGACCTTCCTGTCATCAAATTACAGCCATTCGGCTGGAGCGAATGCATCAAGAACAGTCTCCCCTTCTTCTCTCTCTCTCTCTCTCTCTCTCTCTCTCTCATCATGTATGTGAGGAATGAATGAATTGATGGATTTGCTTCAGATAAAGTTTTCTTTTTTTATTTACTTATGTATGCTTTTAATATATTTGGTAAAATAGGTTCTAAGTTAAACAATTTTGTGACTAATGCAGTATTCCAAATAAATTCATAAATAAAATTAGACATTTTAATTATCATGCACTACAGTAGTATATATAAAATTAATCTAATATTTAAAGAAAGTTATGTAAATTTTCACACTAGTGTGTAAGAATCAAGAAATTAAAATTTTATGTATATATTGCTCATGAAAATAAATATATTTGATGATTAGTTTATTACTCAAATATATATATATATATATATATATATATATATATATATATATATATATATATATATATATATATATATATATATATATATATATATATATATATATATATTGTCAAACAAAACCATAACAAAATAATATGCTAGTGGAGACATAGCAAATAGCCTCTCTATTTAGATGATTAGCCAAAAAGAATTGTTTGCATCATAGCATAATTACAATAATGAATGCCCTTTAAAGCAAGGCATGCATTCAAGCTTTAGGTTCTTTTTTATGCAATCTGAGTTAGCTTGAAAATGGTCACTGAGTTAGCTTCCACCAAAGATTTGTAAGGTCTTCACCAAGGTTGCTAATAGATGTCAATGCGTCAAGTTGAGTGAACTATTTGTGCTAATTAAATCAACTTGGTTTCATAACTTACTTAAGAAGTTAAAATCATAGGATCATGATTATGTAAGTTAACATCCCCAAACTAATCCCTTTTGAGCACAAATTCTAAACTAATCCCCATTTGAGGGCCACATGTGATAATAGTCTTAGAAGAGAGTCCATATAGCTAGTCTTGAATGAAAGCTCTCATCTCACTAAGGGATGTAAGTAACCTTGGTTTAAAAATTTTAAAATAAAAATTAAAAAAAAAACCTTTTAATTAAGAGAAAAAAAAAATCTCTATTCAATACCACTATCTATAATCCTAATATGCCTCTTAAAATTGTTATACATCTCCAAAATATTAAAAGCTAAGCTTTTTTAGTGCCCACAATTCTAAAGAATTTATAAAGTTTTGCAAGCTATAAAAAAATGGTTGAAGAGAGTGGCTCAATTCTTATCCACCTTAACTACGATGATGAGTTTTATGATAAAAGAGAATGTCAAAAGCAACATCTCTTTCACCAAAGAGGGAAAAAGAAAGAAATCAAGATAAGAATCTATGAGACCAATTTATAATAAAGGAAAATCCTATCAAATAATTAAAACCTTAATTGTGATAGATTTTAGACACAACACAAGAAAAATGCTTGAATCCATTAGATCTTTACGTGTTAGACATATAATCAAGAAATTTTTTAATTATTGGACAAAGAACTAAACTAAGGCAAAAAAATATGAATCTTATATACATTAGGACTATTACATAAAAGATATAGTGGTGTCCATACACAATAAAGAAATATGGTAGAAAGTTCTTAAAATTGTTGGCAATCAAGGCCACTATAGAGAGAAATTCCTCAACAAGAGCTAAAAGATACAATAATGTAGTTCAAAATCTCTAATATCATAGGTTTGAAAGGCTCTATAAAATAGAAGAAGCGTCAAAAGATAAGTGTTTACATAGAAAATATAAAAAATATTTTTACTCAAGTTTAAGGAAAAAAAGAACCTAAAGATAAGGAATATATGTGCATTAGATTTGTGCTCTATTAAGGGTTCCTCTTATCATAACACAGTAATTAAATTTTTGAAATGTTTGTGCAAACTTGAGAGGCCAAATCTAGTAAAAATTATCCAAGGCTAAAAAAGGTGGATCCCCCAACAAAATCTCACTTTTAATTCCACACTAGTGTGCTAAAAAAATAAAATATTTGTTAACACAATAATGTCAAGTTCAAATAACAAAGCGTAATCTTAGTGCAAACTATCTTGTTGGAATTAACTTTAGTTAAATGCAATGGAATACTACAAGAAAATAGCTCATTTCCAACAAAAAAATTCATTGAAAAACATAAATTTTTCATCCAAAACTTGCATTTTGACCAGATTTTTGAAGAAATGTTTTCCATTAGAAAATCCTTTGTTAGAAATACATTCTGACAACCAAAAAAGCCACTGAAAAAATGTTTCAACTAATTTTCAATGGAATTTCCCTCAAAAACTAATTCAAATGAACTAACAGACCTAGGCAACAGAAGATTCATCGGAGAGAAAAAGTCTGCTATAGAATTTATGATGAATTTCACTAAAATTTTATGTTAGAAATTTCCCACAGTTAAATTTTCACATAACGATTTATATCGAATAGAGCGACAAAAATTCATCGAAAACATTTAAGGATATGAAAAATTAAAAAAGTGCTCCACATATTTTTTTTTCATTTTACACTCCAATAATAGATAGTAGATATATTTAAATTTTTTTTGCCAAAAATACATAATTGATTATCATGGATCACAATAGCTTTACAGAGAAGATAATACTACTAGAAAAGAAAGTTCTAATCAAATATTTTATGTAATAGTTTAAAATTATTAATAACATGAAATTAATAGAAAACTAGAAATACAAAAGAAAACTAATTATCATCGTCTCCAAATTGCATCATCCTTCTCCTACTCCTCCACTACATCATCTTTTCCCTTACATCTGCGAGCATCTTTTTCTATCTTGTTTCCATGCATATTCGAGTTTCTATTTGAGTAGTCATCGAACCTCCAAGTATTTAGTCATTACGAACATGCCTTCTAACCATCGGTTGAAATAATACTCAGAGAAAAAGAATGGTGTGCATCATAAATTACTTGCGAACCTAAGTTGTATATTATTCTCTTTTTCTTACCTCCAATAACATCTCTCCACATGTCAAACTATAACTACTTAGGCTATCCACTTGAACTTCTTACACTAATAGAACTTTGCCTCTACACCTCCTTCTATCTCAATAATCATCCTACAAAATATTATGATGTTATTAAAATATAAAATATTTCTAATATAATTATAATTCAAAAATATAAAATTTAATTACTTAAGCTCTCTATGATCTAGCATCAACCCACCATAGGTCCAATGGATCTGATATATTCTACTATGTAATTCTACAATTGTTAGCTCTCTTTTAAGTACTTATTTTTGTAAATATACCAATAAAACTTATAAATAGTGCTTATAAATTTAATTAATATAAGTAACTAATGACTTATTAGTCTTCTCTATACTGGTATGAGGAACTGGACCTCCAATATATAGGAAGTTGCTAATATCCCTACAATCAAAGGCCAATTTTGTTTTGCTTGGTCCCTTTTACGAAGATACTCTAAAGAGGCTCAAGCTCTACATAGGTCACACTTCCTCTCTAATCCAAAGAAACCTCAATCTGGACACTCAAATGTCTATGAATATATCAAAATGAGAGACAACTTTTCCTCAAAAAAAATTTCATGTATTCTAGCTTTATTTTGGCAACCACCAAAATTCTTTTTTATAACATAAAACACATTAATAAGAATTAGTAGACCCTGTGCACTATCTATTATATTGTATAAGTGCAAAGAGCTTAATTAATACCTTATTTTATGAATCATATATTGTGCAACTCTATTGGTATATTATTCTATGATATATATAAAGTATCAAATCTAATTTTTAGTATATCTCTTATCTTATATTTTACCTATCTTGATGGATTTAACATGTGAAAGAAACATAAGTTAGCACTACATAAATCTAAAATTAAGCGTAGCACATAAAAAACTTATGTGTATCTCTTAGACTCAATAAAAATGCATGAAGTAGGTGTATCAACTCATCCCTACTCAATAGGCATGGATGGATCGGCTTGATGTGATGGTGGTGGTTGATGGTAGCTTCCTATGACTTGTATAAGGCAGAAATGGATAAAATAATAAAATATTAGTAGGCTTTAGAGAATAATAGGCTCCTGTATGTGCAGGTCTAGTGGTGTCGGGTGGTGAGATCGACGTGGTGATCGTAGCAATGATAGTAGTGATAATTTGAAAATAATGATGAAAAATAGTCTCATTCCTCCTAAAAATACTGAGGATCAATCTACGAGGGATATCTTCACCACCACCTGATGTTATTTGTAACAAAGTGAAAATAAATGAAGAAATCATCAAGAAAAAAATATTTTAGGTATTAAACTTAAAAAAGGAATTCATAATTACAATGTCCAGAGGAAGTAAAAAACAATACATTTTAAGTACAGTATACATGCATTAACATAATAATTATTTTTTGTGAGCTCGGACATACCTTAGAAATCAATTTCTTTGTCTTTATAAGTTCTCTGGAACTTGATTTTTCCTTCGGTTAGCTTCATTAAGTAGCTCTATAAATCAAAAATATTTTTTATGGCATATTATATTCAATTTTGATGCTTTATTTTTTCGTCATAGATAGTTCATAGTGGTTTGTGTAACTTTGTCATAGTGGTCATTGTGTTGCACACAATAAGTCATAAATCTTTTAAGCTTCTATATTAGATAGTTCTTCTTTTAATACTTTGTCAAACTAAACTCTTGTTGCATCAAACATCATTTCTTCATATCTTCTAGAGTCATATTCAATTGAAGGTACATGGCTCATAAAAGCACTAGTGTTAGCATCGATATGTAGCTCATGCTCACCATGTGAAGTATAAAACCACTAATATGATTGAAATTCTATGCAATACAAATCTAATTTGACTTCATTTGGCAATAACTAGACATGATTCTTATGTCACACATATTGACATTAAAACTTTCCTTCTAAAAAATAAATAAGAAGTTGGCATGTCACATGCACAAAGTGCTCAACACCCTTCAAGAATTCATCAACTAATCATTTTCTTCTCTAATACAATCTATTGTACATTCAAGATCATTATTAGTTGTAGATATCCATATGTTGTATAAATTAAGGAATATTGAAAAGAGATTTTAATATTATATAAATTATAAAGTTAATTATGACTACATAATAAAGGCTTAATATGACATAATTAAGTGCCTAAGTATCCAATTTTTATAGTTTATGAATATTTGATATAACATACTGCACTATCCTTCTACAAAAAGGCTTTAATTATTCTTTAGCTCTTAAACTAATTGAGATTCTCGCAGTGCATAAATCAAAGCTAATGTAAAAGGCGGTTGATGAGATCAAGGTACAATGGGAAGGGATATATGTTCAACATAATGTGATGATATAGCCATAATTTTTAAAATAATGTATTGATATGCCATTGTAAACCCCAAAATAAAATTGTTGCATTGGGCTCTTTCATCAAATGATGTAAAGAGAAGTTAGTCTCTTTGCCCTTATGGCGTAAAGGATTCTCAGGATAATGCTCGAATTTGAACAGCAAAGGTACTTTCTTAGAAAAGTGAGAGTCTGGAGCAACATTTTGGGACGGGTTGGAAGAGGAATTCCAAATTCGGTCTTGAGGTTTCTAAAACGGTACATCATGAGCCAACAGAAGCCCTTGAGTTGATTTGCTCGATTTACCGCTACATACTACTTACTATAGAGGGTTGACACTCCTCAAACCTACGTAGAAAACCTTCAACAGATGCATCACGCTGATCTGGCCAGTAGCTCGAGGAGTTTCTGAAAAGCTCAAAACATGATTTTTTCCATTTTTTTGACTCTTTATCTCATAACATAAAAAGAAGAAAGAGATTGGTGTGGAAGAATAATGGAATCGCCTACCGAGCTACATGTGAACCTTCCTTCATTAGTTATTTTCAATCTTAAGATAAATAAAAACTCACAAATACAGAAAATGATGTTACCACTCATAAAGAGCTTCTATAACACTTGATCATTATCTTATAGAAGTGAACATAAAATTGAATAAGTCATATAAAACATATCAAGAACTCAACAGAATAATAGAGGCAACATGCAATCAAGTTATGATATTAATCATGTTATGCTCATGCAAACAAATGTATACCTTCATTCTTATTCAAGTGATCCAAACCATCTATTTGTAGCAATGTAGACTCTATGGCTAAATACATGAAACTAAATTAAATACTTTGTAAATTAAAATAAAATTACAATATACTTATGAGCATGAGTATTATGTCATAAATACATCCCTTATATAAGATCATGTCCTTTTGATTAAGGCTATGTGTTTTAAACACTTAGAAGAACACCAAATGAGCCTCAACATAATTAGATGCATTACTCAAAGCATTATTACCAGATCCAAATAAAATTATATTAGATATTACAAAAAGTAATGATATACTAACAAATATGGATTTAAGTGTTATCTTAATGAGGTACTTACAATATTTATAGGTACATAAGTGATTTCAAAATGAATAGCATGACATTATCCTTAGTGCCTTTGACATGAAATTGCAAAATATATAATGTGAACTTCAGCACATAAAAATAATTATAAAATACATCACCAAAAAATCCCAATTTCAGACTTCAACAAAAATGTAAACTCTAAGCTAAATAATCTTAGATTTAACTCCAAATACGAAAGATATGTGATATATATAATTTTCAAACTAATTTCAATAAGTCTTAAACTATAAATTAAAAATATTTTTAAAAGCTTCAAATTCACATTTCATAAAATTAATGGATGAAATCACAAATAAATAGTTTTTTAAAACTAGGGAAAGTGATTTAACTTTGATTCCACTGAGAAATCGAACAAAAACAGCACATTTTGGTAGTGATCTTGAGTGCCCTAACCTTCTTTTCGCCGCCACTCGAGAGAAACCAGAAAGAGAGAAAGAGGAAAATAGGGGCAGTTTTATCTGCCCTCTAAATAAATAGTTTTCTAGCAGAATTTACATTGGAGATAATTAAGTTGAGAGCTGACGCTTTTTGTTGTAAAATTTTTGTTGAAATATTTTATGGTTGAAAATCTGTTGCTAATTCCACTAGTTATTTACAACATATTATCCATCAAATATTTTATGGGTAATAGCTGATTTTCTTGTAATGAAACCTAACACATCAAGAACCAAAAAAGTTTATAGCAACAGATTTTCAACCATATTGTGAAAATCTTAAGAATATAATATTATGAAAAACTTAATAAAACCAGGGGCATAGGTTAAAATTTTACATTAAGAATATATAAATTGGTAGCTATTTTCCACAAAAAAAATTCTTCGATAGGGTGTTCCCCATACAAGTTCTCAAAATCACTAACCTTGGTCAAGTTCATGGCCATAAAATCTAAACTCAAATGATTTCTAGTAAATTTTCACTTTTCCATATTGCTACACAATCATCCTAGGAGAATCAACAAAGTTGACTTGAAGTCATTAAAATTTACCTAAAAATTGCATATCTTAATTAACTAAGCATAATCAATTTTTTAGAAAAGGTATAAGTTATAAAAACATAATCCTAAATAAAATCTAGGGAATTAAATGAATCTCTCCAAGAGAAAATTATGCTAAAAGATCTTGCCCTTAAAAATTACATGCGTCAAATTTATTCTTGTAGAGATCTTTAGCTTAAATAGACCAAGTCTAAAATTAAATTTAGAAAAATCAAAAATCAATTTTCTTAGAGAAGTTCATGTTATAAAAGCCAACAATAAATTATCTTTGGATAATCAAATCAAATTATCTTAAATAAATTTTAATGTTGAATATTATCCAAGAAGTCTTAAGTACTACAAAGATAAGTTTTTTTATTAATGTAAGTCAAGAGCATAATAAAAAAAAAAAACATGTTTGAAGGCCTTGCGTGAGTGTTTCTTAGGTAATAGAAAATTCCAAATCTTGAACATTTAACATCTCTCATTAGAAATAAGTTAAAAAACATAGAGAGACTCATCAAGCATTTACCTTATGTCTAACAATGCTTGCGAGCACTTCAAGGGATTCTAGATATTAGCAAAGTGTGATAAAGTGCCACTTCAAATCAAAGAAGGATGTAATATTTCTTAGTGGAATATATTAGAATCATTCTAATGAAATCTTCTTAAAGTTGGAGAAAAAATTTTAACTTTTCACCATGTTTTTAATAGTGAATAGGGAGTTTGTCAACTCAAAGTAAGTATTGTAATCAGTCAAGTTTAATTTTCTTATTTGAATATCTAGCATTAACATCTTAAGTTTTAGTTGCAATTGAGCCTCAATAATTATAATTTAGGAATCATTTATAGAATTAGCCTAATGTTTTTCTTATTGATGAAGAAGAAGATTCTCGACATTACACTTCTCAAAGATTAGATAAGGTTCATTATCTAAACAAACTAGAGTAGCGGCTCCTAGTCTTAGGTAGCATCACCGCTTAAGAAAAATAATAAACTTGTGCACTTAGTTTGAATGAGCAAGAGGTGCCATTTTGTAGAAAAAAAAAAGCTTAAGGATCTCATTGTTCACCCTCATAAGATGATTCTTTATATTATGTAACTATTTAGAAAGATGTTAATTGTACATTAGAGAAATGGCGATATAAAAAAAATTAGAGGAAATAAGAGAAAGATTAAGTATTATTGTGTGCTAGAATATTTAAGATAATTGATAAAAAATTTCTTAGTTAGTATTATATGAAAATCTCATACACACATAGATAAAATAAGTTGATAGCAACTCATTAAGGATACAAAATTTTTAATATTAAAACCTAAAAGAAAAAAAAAACAATAACGAGGCTAGTTAAAATGATTTCAATAGCATATATTTTAGGTCATAAATGATGCCCTTATCCCATAACTAAAGAAGACAATGATATAATGTAATAGATATTAAATATGGAGGATATTTTAATGATATAATTTGAAGGAGTTTTAAACATTAAAGTTATCTTTAAGAGATATTTTATGATATTTCGCTCATCTTCCTTAGAAGATGAGAAATTAAAGATCAAGAAAACAATCATAAGCTTTAGTGTCAATATTAATCATCATTATTAATATTGATGTCAATAATGGGTGTTAGTCTTATTAGTAATGTCAAACATTGATATTGGTGTTGGTAGCAAAAAATTAGTGATGATAGCAAAGATGAACATAAACATCATTAATTATGGCATGCATCTAAGTTGGTGTTGATGGTGTGAATTAGGTTTATTGGTGATGGTAGATAATAGGATTGATGTTTAGGGAGGGCGTTAACCATATTTATGATAGTGTGTATTAATGTTAATGTTGATTTTAATTATATTAAATTAATTTTGATATAGTGTGTCTCAATGCTTATGTCAACAACATATATTGACTTTATTGATAGTAGTAAGTATCAACCTAAATAGTAATGGCATGCATTAATATTGGTGACAATAATTTACATCAGCCTAGTTGATGACATTGGGCTTCAAGGTAGATTTGTATAGCATGATCTGGTGTATTGATCTTATTAATGATGACATGAATTAACATTATTGACAATGATGTTGATTCATTCAATGGGTATCTATGATATGCATCAATCTTGTTGATGTTGTTGTTCATTATTTTGGTTAATAATGGTGGGTGACAAATTTGTCATTATAAATGTTAATTTCAATAACTTGTATCAATCTTATTAGTAGCGGTCGACATTTTCGAAAAGATGATAGTGATCGATCAAAATATGGTATTGAGCAATAATAGTTGATCAATCATAATTGAGTGGCGATAGTTCAAGTGTTGATTATTGGTGTCAATCATCAAGTGAGCTCTCTCCAACTCCATGTCATAATCTAGTTTAAGGTCACCTTCATTCTTAGAGTTAGGATATATTTATGGATAATAGCATTTTGTTTATTTTAGTTCAATTCTCTTAACATTTTATCAGATTGCCTATGTCATTCCTCTTTTTTATGTAAGATTTGATAATATTTAATTTTCTTAATGATAGTTAAATTAAGTGATCTTAATCTCATTAATTTTTTCTGATCTAAACACTCATTTTGATTACATGAATATAAGATTAAAGATTGTTTAATCCATCAAATGATATTTTTAAGTTTTTTACTTTACTTCAACTACTTAATTTAGACTCATTTAAATTTAGATCAATATACTTTTGATTTGGTGGATTTGTATCATTGAAAGGTTCATTTTGACTAATTAAGTCACGAAAATGGAGTAAGGATGGTTCTAAACTTGATCCTTAAAGTTTATAATTATGTACTTATATCAAGATATG